>AWOL01S0013206.1:331934-377523 GCA_000715115.1 Nicotiana otophora | reverse complement strand
GGCTCGGTATCATTATCGAGCCCATGACCAAATCGAACCGCAAGACAACGTGAAGGTTGTCGGAGACACACAAACCGATTGACACTCACCCCGAATGTCAAACTCGAACCAAGACCGAGGGTTCGACCCAATACCGAGTTCGAGCCAGTATCGAGCTCGCAGACAAGAGTCGTTGCAACCGCACTAGAGGAGAGAAACTTGGCGGGAATCGATGAAGAGACAATTTATCATGGGTTCTCCATTATATATTTTTTATTATAAATAAAGTAAGATCTCTCTACTATAAAATGGAGAATCTTTGTAAACACATGGCAGGTTCACACATTGTAAGAAAAGACTACTCCTCTTATTGAAGAATAAATCTCTTGAGCTTGTTTTACTCAGCATACTAACTCTTCTTGTTCAATAATCCGTTTTTATAGCAAAGAATTTAAATATTTCTACTTCTACGTACAATTTATGTCAAGCTATATCACATATCTTTAGAACTACTTATAAATTTAACTATATTCGATTTTTCGGGTAAATACTTACCTGTATATAAATTTCTTATAATACTGACATAATAAATAGTACTACTAGTTTATGAATAACGGACATCGCCAATAGATTTTCTTTAAAATAGATTGATTATTGTACTTCATCATATTGGTCATTCTTTTTAAAAGAAAGTAAAAAATTGGTGGAACGAAACTAACTATTCGAATATGCATACAGGCAATAATGTTTCGGCAATAGTAATCCAAATAATTACAGATAAAACAAACAGAATTTATAGCTGTTTGGCTATGCAAAAATAAATAAGTTCAAAATTATTTTCGGTGATAAGCAGTTTGTATTTGACTAATTAATTTGAAAAATATTTCTGAGTAACAATTAATATTTGATTAAACTTTTAAAAATAACTTATAAGTGTATTTCTCTCAAAAGTGTATTTCAAAAAAATATTTTTGAAGAAAAGCTATTTCTTTTGCTTCTCCAAAACTGCTTCTGTTTCTCCTCAAAACTATTTTCTTTCTCCAAAAGTTTGACCAAACACTTAACTTCGAAGAAAGAGTACTTATTTTAAAAAAACAATGGTAAGATTGGACAAGCTCGGCCAAAAGGTTATTAGACTTCTACGCCATAGACTTCAAAGTTAAGCATTTCCAACAATAATCTATTTCCATACAATTTAAAGCATTTGCAAGAGACATAATAGCAACAATAACAATGACATAATCATGTTTTTTTCTTCTTATTATCTAACTAAAAAGTTTAATTAAGAGAGGAGAATATTACAATCTCAGTTCCCGTTGGAGATAAAATCTCTGATATTTTGAAGAAAATCGTTATTGGGAGGCCTGTCTTCTTTCCTCTCATATTTCTCCCCCATTTCTATAGTGAACTCCTCAAACCCTGATTCTCTGCATCTCTTCCACATTCCTTCCCCAAAGCTCCGGTGCCCGAAGTACGCCTCCGCCTCCACTGTCTCACCGTCGTCTCCGGCGACTATCAACGGCAGCCTCTCGTAATGGCCTCTCTCGATCCCTTCCAGATCGTCCAGCGGCCCAAGCCCACTGCCATTCACCTTGTAGAGCTCGCCCCTGACCCGGTTACCCGACCCGGGGATGTTGATCAGGTACGGGATCCCGTAGGGCCCGCAGACGAGCGGGAAGGTCTCCACTGTCGTGTACTCACCGACGAAAACGACGTCGCCGGCGCCGATCAGATTTTCCATCAGGAAATGGTTGGGGAATCCGCGCTTTAGGGTTCCATACGTGAAGATTAACCGCGAATCGGTTTTGGTGGCGCCCTCTGCGATCGCCATTAACGTTGGAGTAACTGATTCTTTTCAGAAAAGTGAAAAGAGCGATGAATTTGATAAATTCACACGAGAAAGGGTCCTTACTCACGTGCGACAGTTGGGCCCGGAATCTGTTCTCGTGGCCCGGGGTCATTGGATCTGTGAGTCAGCAAATGACGATGCAACTCTGATTTGCTTTCCTAAATTATTTTGTGGCGTTTTATAAAGAAAATCTTTTTTTAGAGAATTATTTTGCAAAGAAAGTATTTTTTGCTTCCAAAAAATGCTATTGAAAAATTAAAGGTTTAAAAAAACACTCTCTAAAATGTCTGATCTTAGTTTTATGGTGTAATTGATCTTAGATAATACTTTATTTGGATTATTATTACCCATCATTATGTACTATATTGTACTTTATTGTATTGTATTATATGGATACAAAGTTTGGATAGATTGTATTGTTTGCTGTTGCTAAATAATATTTTTGTTATTTAGTGTGACTGTATCGTATTGTACTGTAATTTATAAGTTTACTAACAACTTGTTTGGATGGTTGTTACCTATTGTATCGTATTGTGTTGTTATCCCAAAATAATATTTGTTTTGATTGTTTTATTAAAATTGGTTGTATTGTATTGTTAAATCCGTTGTTCCGGAACAATGAAAAGTTTTATTTTTTGAAACAACTGATTTGTGTGTGGTGGGATTGTTTCTTTTTTTTTTTTTCAATTATGCCCTAACTTATTACTCCATAATTCTATTTTACCCTTTACTTTTTTTTATTTTAACTCCAAATCGCCAACCTATAACCTATTTTGTCTTCGTCCCTTTTTTTCCACAACTTCTGCCGCTTCCAACTCCAACGTAAAAGGTATAGGTTTTGTCTTCTTTATGTTTCATTTTTTCTCCTAATATGATTTTAACTCCAATTCTAATTACTTTAACTCAAATTCTTTGTTCCTTTGTTATGCCAATTCTCGTTCCTTTCTTTATCATAGTTCTTTATTTTTTTCTAATGATAGTTAACTTTTTTCTTCAGGTTTTTGCTATTATTTTTAAGTTACGGGTACTTCTATTTACCCGTAAAACAGTACAGTTGAATTTATACGTGGTTTCTAGACAAGTGAATTAATTTGATCCTGAAATAATAAAGTAATTGAAGAATTATGCAATACTTAGCCTTGATATGGAGACGAAATAACAGAAACATCAGTTTCGGGAACAGGGTTTCCGGGCATAACTGCAATGGAATCAAAAAGTAAGAAGATAAGATTGTATTAAACTTTGAATAGAATGTAGCACAAGTTTGTTAGAAAATTCATGTCCCTTACAATGATAACTGAGCTCATTATTTATAGCTATGTCTAGGGAAGGAGGTCCTACGATCGTGCCTCTCTTTTAATGTCAATTATGAGGGTCATTGATGAAGATATAATGGTGAATATAAATATCAAATTCCCTGTAACGGGTAATTGTCCTTAATGCCATGGAATATTCTCTATTAAATGCTATCGGGCGAAGAGTATTTATCATATTTTTATAAGCGTTATTCTTTCCGGTGACAAACGGAACAGCTGCCTTCGGTCATACCCTTGTCTTGGGTTCCACGTGTCCCTCTTTTGGGTGGCTATATGTCATAGCATATTTTACCCTATACAGATAGTCCCCCTGCTTTCCGGTTACATAACTTTGTGTTACCAAGAATTTGGTAGAAATACTCTTTTGGCGGGAATTACTATAACTCTCTATGAAGGCTTCTGACGGTTGATTAGACGCACGTCTCTCCGCATTTAATGTCCCGAACACGCGTCATTCCACGATTCAGCACAGCTTCTGCCATTTATCGAGGTAATTATGGCCATGAATTTATCCGCCAAAACTTTTACTTATACGCATCAACCTTCTCTCCTATACTTCCATAATTGTACAAGCTTCCCTTATTCGACTTGCATCCTGTCTTCATCTAATTCTCTTCAAGTAAAAACCTTTTCCTTCTTCCATACAATGGCTTTTTCCTCAAAGCGTACCAGTTTTTCAAAGAACAAGAACAAGGCTGAGGATTCTTCTTCTCCAACAGTGGGCTCCATCATCCCTAGAAGTCTTGTTACCACAAAAGACTTTGAAGAGAAATTTCCTACTAGTAACTCTCGCACATGGGCCGTCAGTAGGTATCCTTCTTCCATCCGTCCTTCTAGCATTCCTGTTGGGAAGGAAGACTGCCGCTGTCACGATTTTGACATTGTTGCTCCTGATCTATCGGAGCAAGTAACCCTACCCAATGAGGGTTTTACATATTTTTATATGTATCCCTTTAGTTTGGGTGTGTTCTCTTTGAGTGGAGAGCTTGACTCTGTTATTGCTGAGTTTTGCCTCTGCTACCAGGTGTGTTTGGCACAACTAAGTCCTTCTGTGTGGAGGACGGTTGCTTGCCTTCGGCGTTTGTGCCAGGAGACGGGAGAAGAGCTAATCTTAGCTCATATAATGAATCTCTATTCTCCCAAGATCTTTCGCGGGGGAATGATAAACCTCTACAAGCGTGGCCACCATACTCTGTTATCTAGCATGAATGATGACAACGACCGTGGATGGATGGAACGATTCGTTGTAGTTGCCACCATATCATTCTGGGAACGACTTCATCCTTTCTGGCCGCTTGGAACCGTACTCGTAAGCTTTTTGTTTAATATTTCTTTTATTAAATACTCTTCTATGCCAGTATTCATCCTCCATCCTTCGTCTATTTCAGCAACCCGATGGATCCTACCGATGGTTGAAGGTTTGGACCGGTGGGTCCAGAAGATCTTGGATGTTATGACGCGTGAAACTCGCTTATGGAAAGAACTGGCCCCTAAATATGGGTAGAAGGCCAAAAATTATGGTAATTCAAACTCACCGTGTTTCAATTTTTCATGTGAAGAACTTGATTGATCCCTTCTACCTTTTCTATGAAATCAGGTCTACCCGCGGGCTCTGTTACTATCCCTGAGGAGGACATCTTGGCTGATCATGTTGATGCGGCAAAATTGGTTCAGGAAGCGCTTACTCGAACAGGTATCTCCGGGCCTACTTTGGGTACAAGTGTATCATTATGGAGTCCCCATCCGGAGGACAAACAACCAAAAAGAAGACGCTCCTCCACGGCCGGGGAAAAGAATAAGAGGGTGAAAACTGCTGCCCTCGAGTCATCTCCGGTAGTGATGATGACTGGCCCTCCTTCGGGGCCGGTCGTAGACACCGTAATGATCGACGATGATGAACAAGCTAGTGATGAGGGAGCTTCTCTACATAGAAGATGACGATCCTCATCATCTCAACAGGATACTTGACCTGTTGAGATAATTACACCAACCACGGACGATGTTTCGACACTTTGGGGAGAGTTTGATTTGGTAGATAATGCCAACTTTTGTCTTCGGGCCCCAGTTGTTGTGCCCGGTGTTACAGGGCTGAGTACCGGGTCCCTGCCGTCTTTGGTTGTCGAGAATTCAACAACCAACATTGTATTTGATGCAGCTGCTTCTCACTCTTCAATTCCATCAGCTTTATCCCCTCCTTCGCCAACACCAACAACAGCTACATTATTTTCATCTGCATCTATTCTTCCACAAGCAGCTGCCACGTCACCTCCACCGGCCACACTTGATCATGAAGGAAGTGTTATTCTTCCCCAGTTCCCAGTTTATGGGAATTTGGGGCAAAATTACGCTGCCCCCTCTAAAGATCCGCAAAGGAGGAGGAATGTAACTCTTTCGGTCTCCACTGGATGAAAATTTCTATCCTGGCCGGTGGCTCTTGCTAATTAACTGAAGCCTTTAGCTTCAAAGAAGGATTGGGAAAAGGTTTAGGCTCTCTCGGGAGAGTACTTGTTGAACAACGCCATGCATACGCAACAGTATATTCTTTACTTCTTTTGTTATTTCTACTATTTTGCATAAATACATCCTGAGTTTGTTTTTCTCATTTTGTAGGCCAACTTCCTTGCTTCCGAGGGCCTTCAAATGTTGATTAGGGAAAAGGAGGAACTTACCTCCGAGCGGGGTCAACTTTTGATTTAACGGGACCAAGCTGTTATTCGCCTCTCATAATTGGAAACTAAGGCTACCGAGGATGTTGTGTTGGAGACTCGTCTGCAGCAAAGTGAGCAGGAAGTGGAGACCTTAGCCAATAGATTGCCTCATTGAGGGTCCAATTTGAAGAGGTTATGGCCAAATGGGCTGAAGTCCATAATGCCATTCTTACTGTATCTGATCGTGAGGTTGCCTCTGCTGAAAGATTGAACAACTTAGAGGCAGCCTTGAATTCTAAGGCTGAAGAGCTTGCTGCTGCAGGGGTGAAACATGCCCAACTAGAAAGAAGCACAAGAGGACTGTTGAGCATAATTAGATTTTCAGCTCTACTGTCTGCGAGATCGATGTTAGCCTCAAGTCTATTAGATGCACCAGGGAAAACTTTTCAGTTGAGGTCGCCCAACTTAAAGAAGAACTCAAGTGTCGAACGACTTCCCTCGTTGTTGAGAAAACTTACTCTATGTACAACATGAGTAGGAAACCCTTCGAAGAGGCCAAAGCTGGTATCATTGATTTTGATGTCAAAATTGCTAAGGCCCATGAGCTTAAGTTAGTTGCTAAAAGTGGTCTCCCAGCAAGTCTGATTCTCCTGGTCCTTCTGGTTCCGGTTCCGAGTTTTCGGGAACTGAAGAAGAATCGGAGGATGGTAATGCTGAAGGCCAAACTGGTGAAGACCAAAATATTGAGCCATTTGTGGATCCATCTATTTCTCCCGGGGACGCGGACACTTCTCTTCCTCCGGATTCCGAAGATACTGCAGTTTAGCTTTTCTTTTCTTTTTCCAATTCTTGTATCTATGTCGTTTTGGCATGTTATTGCAAATAGAAACATCTGTTTGCTCTAGTATTTGTTTGAGTCTTTCTTTCGTTATGCAAGTCTTTAACTTTTGCATTTTCTTCCTTTTGCTTATGAGTTTTGCGCATATTTTTCTGTTTGCGTCTTATTATGTAAAGCCTGGGGTGTATTTTTCCCGAAAGCATTTTGGCTCTAGATATCAACCCTTTTTCGTGAGGGCTTATATAAATATTTGTGCAAGTTTACTTTTCTCGTCCTTTCGTATACGGTTTCGGGTGTATTTTTTCCCGAAGACGTTTTGATTCCGGACATGAATTCATCTGAAACCAACCCTTTAACGTGAGAGTTTTTATAAGAGAGGGCCCTCTTATGTTTACGGTGCTCTTGAAGAGGACGTCTCCTGTTCATTACGACATTAGCATTTGAAGTACTTGTTTAACTTTCAAATGACAAAGTTGATAAAAACAAAAGGATTTCATTTCACTTTATTCCTTCTATTTTCAAAAAGTACATAAGCATTTGCTATGCTAAAAAGAAATTATCATTACTTATGACGAATTTGTACAACTTGTTTCTATGGGGCTGTCCGCGCAGTCCCTGGTCCCGATGACACAATTTTATTTCCGGTTTTTCGTTCCCGGATGACGTGGAAGTCATTATATCTTCATATCATCCCCCTTAGTGTTCGAATACGAAGAATATGAATTAGAATACTGGAAGTCTTGTATCTTCGAAGATTCCACCAATGAATTGCTAGGTAATCCTTAACTTGGTAACATACTTTACTTCCCCTCAGGAATTTATGCTATCGAGCGAAGGACTATCTAACAACCCTCTAGTGATTTGCGCTCGTGAACGGTCGGGTAACCTTCGCTCAATAGCAAACTTAACTTCCCGGTGGGAATTTGCTATAGAGCAAAAGATTATCTAACCGTCCCCAAGTGGATCTTTGCTTGTGTCCCTTTCTATTAAAGGTCTTATTGTTGTTGTCTTCGTAGTATGCTTTCTGTTGTTGCCTCGTTAAAAACCTTGCCAGAAAAAACCTAATTGGGACAAAAACTGAACGAAGGGGAAAAGAGTGCAACACATACTTTCCGCCCGGATAAAGTTCATCAGCAATTTTGAGGTGCGCCACGTTCCAGTTGCTGGGCAACCTTTCTCCATTTTGGTTCTCTAATTCATATGAACTTTTTTTGGTGATAGCTGAAACCCGGTATGGGCCTTCCCACATTGGGCCTAACTTCCCTGCGTTGAAATAACGGAGGTTGGCTCTTCGATTGTAATACTGCTCCATTCTCTGCTTTTGGGCTGCCATTCTTATATGCGCTCATCGAGTAGCTCCAAGTTGACTAACATTGCTTCATTGTTTGATTCTGCATCTGCTTGGAAATATCTCAAGGCGGGTTCCCCTACTTCTACCGGGATTAAAGCTTCTGCATCGTATATAAAGAAAAAGGGAGTTTCTCCTATGCTCGATTTAGCCGTTGTTCGGTATGCCCATAGAACTCCGGGTAATTCCTCGGGCCAATTACCTTTTACCGTTTCTAACCTTTTCTTGAGGCTTTGAGTAATCACTTTGTTCGTTGACTCCGCTTGACCATTTGCGCTCGGATGATAGGGTGAAGATGTGATACTCATTATTTTTAAATCTTTGAGGAACTTTGTAATTTTTGCACCGATAAATTATGGCCTATTATCGCATGCTATCTCTTTTGGTATTCCGAACCTGCAAATTATATTTTCTCACAAGAAATACACTATTTCGCGCTCGCCAATCTTCTCATAAGGACCTGCTTCCACCTACTTAAAAAAATAGTCAGTCAAAATTAAAAGAAATCTTACCTTTTCGGGAGCAGGCAGTAGTGGTCCGATGATGTCCATCCCCCATTTCATGAATGGCCACGGGGACAGAACCGAATATAGGGGTTCTTCCAATTGATGCATCAGTGGTGCGTAGCGTTGTCACTTATCACATTTTCATACGAAGTCTTTGGCATCTTGGTCCATGCGGAGCCAATAATATCCTGCCCTTACCAACTTCAGCACTAAGGAATCTGCGCCCGAATGGTTGCCGCATATCCCTTCGTGAACCTCTCTCATGATATAGTTAGCTTCGGATGCCCCTAAGCATCGGGTCAACAGGCCTTGGAAAGATTTTCTATACAATTGGCCTCTCTTGAAGCTATATCGCGCTGCTTTGGCTCGTAGTGCATGGGATGTTTTTGGGTCTTTGGGTAGCTTTCCGTGCTCGAGATAATCAATAATTTCATTTCTCTAGTCCCAGACCAAATTAGTCGCATTTCCCTCATAGTAACCATTTGTATCCAGGACTGAGTTCATCTGTTGTACTACCATCCTGGATTCTGATCCCTTTATCCTCATCGATGATCCAAGGTTAGCCAGTGCGTCTTCTTCTGCATTATCTTCCCTTGGGATATGAGTAATTGACCCCTCTCGAAATCAAGCCAACAAAGCATGTACCTTTACCACGTATTATTGTATGCGCTCCTTTTTGGTTTCGAAGGTTACGTAGACCTGATTTACCACCAGCTGTGAGTCGCACTTGATTTTGATGACCTTGGAGTCAAGTCCTCAATCCAATTCGAGCCCTGTAATCAAAGCTTCATACTCTACTTCATTGTTAGTTAGAGGGACTGTTCTAATGGCTTGCCTTAGGGTTTCCCCTGAAGGAGTGATTAAGACTATACCAAGTCCGAACCCTTTTATGTTGGAAGCTTCGTCTGTAAATAATGTCCAAACCCCTGATGTTGATTCTGATACCATTATTGCCTCTTTGGTTGCTAGAGGTAGTAATCCTGGACTGAAATCAGCCACGAAGTCAGCCAATACTTGCGACTTAATTGCAGTCCTTGGTTTATATTCTATTTCAACTCACTCATTTCGACGGCCTATTTGGAAAATCTACCCGAGATCTCGGGTTTATGGAGGATATTCCGCAAAGGGAAAGTGGTCACCACGGCTATCAGGTAAAATTGGAAGTAGGGCCTCAACTTTCGAGCGACGACTACGAGAGTTAAGGCCAGTTTTTCCAAATATGGGTAGCTAGTTTCTGCTCCCGTTAAAATTTTACTAACATAATAAATGGGAGATTGCATACCTTCATCCTCATAGACTAAAACCGCACTCACCACAAATTCTTAGACCGCGAGGTAGACTAACAACGTTTCACCTTCTTTTGGTTTTAAAAGCAATTGAGGGCTTGACAAGCATTTTTTCAAATCCCTCAAAGCCTGGTGGCACTCCGGGGTTCATTCGAAATTATTTTTCTTTTTTAGAAATGCGAAGAAACGATGACATTTTTTTAATGACCGGGAAATGAACCTGCTCAAAGCTGCCAATCTCCTCGTGAGCCTTTGGACTTCCTTCACGTTTGACAGTTGGTCCGGGATGTCTTCTATGGCCTTGATCTTATTCGGGTTTACCTCAATTCCTCTTTGCGATACCAGAAATCCCCAAAACTTACCAGAGCTGACCCGGAACGCGCATTCTTGGGGTTAAGTTTCATATTATGCTTCCTTAGGATGTCAAAAATTTCTTGCAGATATTTAAGGTGATCACCTGTATTCAAAGACTTAACGAGCATATCGTCTATATAAACTTCCATACTTTTTCCTATTTGATTTTCAAAAATCCTGTTCACGAGCCGTTGATAAGTGGCTCCGACGTTTTTCAACCCGAAGGGCATCATATTGTAGCAATATGTACCGAAATTCATTATAAACGAAGCCTTTTTCCTGATCCTTCAGGTTCATCTTAATTTGGTTATCCCCAGAATAAGCATCGAGGAAACGCATTAACTCATGCCCGATCGTGGCATCAATCATTTGACCGATGTTTGGCAGTGGGAACGAGTCTTTCGGGCACGCCTTATTAAGATCTTTATAATCTACATACATGCAAAATTTATTGTTCTTCTTAGGAACTACTACTACATTGGCTAACCAGTCTGGATATTTTACCTCTCGGATTGAATCAATATTAAGTCAGCGGGTTACCTCTTCTTTGATGAATTTATTCCTAGCATCGGCAATAGGGAATTTATTTTGTCTTACCGGAGGTATGTTGGGGGTCCAAACTTAACTTCTATACGGCTACTTCCATGGGATACTTGTCATATCCTCATGCGACCATGCAAAACAATCAGCATTAGATTTAAAAAATTTAATAAAGCCATGCCTGAGCTCCGAGTGCAATCCTGTCCCCAAGTGGAACTTCTTTTCTAAGAATTATTCAAACAATGCAACTTGCTCAAGCTCTTCCGCTGTGGACTTTGTTGCATCCATCTCTTCTGGAACCAGGAAATATTCGGCACATGATAATATTTTGATGCCTCTACCCCCGGGCTAACTTAATCTAGTTCGGGAGCAGTTGCCAGTTCCTGTAATTGCTATGTCGCGCATTCCTTTCCTTTGCTATTGGAGAACAAAAATACGTTCATCTCCCTTGCCGCCGGTTGGTAACCCCTTATCTGCTTAGTTCCTTCGGGTGTTGGAAACTTCGACAATTAATGATATGTTGATGGTACGACTTTCATCTCGTGCAACCATGGCCTTTCCAAAATGATGTTATATCCCATATCACCATCTACCACTTCTAAGAGAGTTGTTTTCATTACTCCTTTGGCGCTCGTGAGTAATAAAATTTCTCCTCGGGTTGTCATGCTCGCGAGGTTGAATCCGGCGAGGAGCTTTGTGGCCAGAATAATGCTTCTAGTGAGTTTAGCTTGCTCCAATACTCTCTATTGTATGATATTAGCCGAACTTCCTGGATCCACTAGAACACGTTTAATCTTAAAATGTATCACTTTTAAAGAAATTACCAGTGCGTCGTTGTCTAGTAGCAGCAATCTGTGTGTACTCCTCCGTGAAAGTGATATCGTCTTCCCGGAGTCTTTTGCTATGGGTTATTGATACTTTTGACTTCTTTGCTGTTGAAAAGGTGACCCTGTTGATCTTGTTCCCTTCGAAGATCATGTTGATCATTTAGCATGGGGGATCTTCTCCTTCTTTCGAGGGTTCCACATTGTCTCGGTTACAACCATAATTATTCTTAGCTCGATCACTCAAGAATTCTCTGAGGTGACCATTCTTCAATAGTGTTTCCATTTATTCCCTGAGGTGTCGGCAGTCCCATGTCCGGTGGCCATTCGTCCTGTTGTATTTGCACTATAAGTTGGGATCCCTCTGGCTGGGATAAGATCCCATTGGTTTTGGGAACCGTGCTTCTTTGATGTTTCTCATGGCTGACACCAACTCCATTATACTGACATTGAAGTTGTATTCCGACAACTTGGGGTAATAAGGATCACGTGACCCTGACGCTTCTTTATCTTGCAGTGATTTATTATTCCGACCGCGATCCGTCCTTCTGTCAACGGCGGATCTGTCCGCTGTCCGAAAGTTTCTACGGTGGCCTTCGGTCCATTTGTAGGGAAACAATCGACCCTTCGAAGCCCGTTTGTCCATGTTGTAATTGTCTTTTAATTTTTCTCTATTCTTCTCCCGTCCTTTAGTTGACGATGGAAAACCAACCTGATCATCTTCGATCCTTATTTTTGACTCGTACCGGTTGTGGATGTCCTCCCATGTCATTGCTTGAAACTCAAGCAGACTTTCCTTTAGTTTCCGGGAAGCGTATGAACTTATCGGATTCAATGCCTTGGTGAATGCCTCAGCTGCCCATTCATCCGGGATAGCTGGGAGCAACATTCTCTCCTTCTGGAATTGGGTAACGAATTCTCGTAGTAACTCGGACTCTCCTTGCGCAATCTTGAATATGTCAGCCTTTCGGGCCTGTACTTTTCTGGCCCCGGCATGACCCTTGATGAAAGAATCTACGAGCATCTCAAAAGAGTCTATAGAATGCTCGGGTAACAGTGAATACTACGTCAAGGCTCCCCTCGTGAGAGTTTTTCCAAATTTCTTTAGCAAAGCAGATTCAATTTCGTGAGAAGCTAAATAATTTCCCTTCACTGTCATCGTGTAGATGGTAATGTGCTCTTGAGGGTCTGAAGTTCCATCATACTTTGGCACATCGGGCATTTTGAACCGCTTCGGGATTAATTCTGGTGCCGCACTTGGCTTGTATGGCAATTGAATATACTTCTTTGAATCCGGGCCTTTCAGCACTAGTGATGTGCCCGAGATTTGGTCCATGTGGGCATTCACTTCCCTCATAAACCGTAAAAGTTCATTCTTGAAAGGATCGTTCTCGTTATTTAGGCCGGATCCGCTCCCCCAGCCGCATCGGAGCCAACTTCGCCCCTAGGAGTGTTGTTGTCGACCCTCTGCATTGTTTGATTCGCGGGAGCATCGGGAGGAATCAGATCTTGTCTATTCGCATTATTCGAAGCCCCCAACAATGCCTGCTTTAACTCCGCCATAACCTTATCCTGTCGCGTGAGGTGGTCTAGAATGATCGCATGTTGCTCTTGCAAGACCCTTACCGTGTCAATGGCATGTTCCTCCTCAGCATCATCGGGAGTTATCCCCAGAACATGTCGAGGATATTGCCTGTCATGTACCGGTGTGATGCCATTCTCCTCATTGTGAGTGTCACTGATTGAATCCTCGAAAGGAGGGTGATCCTCTCGAATCTCGAGATTGTATGTGTTGTCAACAATGTTATCTGTCTTTTTTTATGATTTTTTCTAAGACAAAATAATCAAAACATGTTAGTAAAAAAGGCTAGGATCAATTTAATCGCACGACTGTCTAGGCCCCATGGTGGGCGCCAAACTGTTTACCCATAAAATAGTACAGTTGAATTTATACGTGATTTCTAGACAAATGAATTAATTTGATCCTGAAATAATAAAATAATTAAAGAATTATGCAATACTTAGCCTTGATATGGAGACGAAATAACAAAAATAACAGTTCCGGGAACAGGATTTCCGGGCACAACAACAATAGAATCAAAAATCAAGAAGATAAGATTGTATTAAATTTTGAATAGAATGTAGCATATGTTTGTCAGAAAATTCTTGTCCCTTACAATGATAACTGAGCTCACTATTTTTAACTATGTCTAGGGAAGGAGGTCCTAGGATCGTGCCCCTCTTTTAGTGTCAATTATGAGGGTCATTGATGAAGATATAACGGTGTGAACATAAATGTCAAATTCCTTGTAACGGATAATCGTCCTTAATGCCACGAAATATTCTCTATTAAATGCTATCGAGCGAAGAGTATTTATCACATCTTTATGAGCGTTATTCTTTCCGGTGACAAACGGAACAGCTGCCTTCGGTCATACTCCTGTCTTGGGTTCCACGTGTCCCTCTTTTGGGTGGCCATGTGTCATAGCATATTTTACCATATACAACTTTTTTTCTTATTTCTTTTGCCAGTTACCATCTGTTTCTCCTATTGTACGTCTAGTTGTTTGAGTAGTTAACCTTCTATTATGCTGAAATTATGTATAATTATTTTGGAGATTCTTATTTGTATGATATAAGTACTTGATGATCACTATGGTTTGCTAATGTGATTCATAAGTATTATATTAAACCCAAATATATATAATTAAGTAATTTAATTACTCTCTTATTGGGTAGAATATTGTTAAACACTACTGCGAGAAAAGTTAGAAACTATTGAGATTTAAAAACAAAAATCTTTAACATTGGATTTCCAGTTAGTTAGTTAGTTAACAAAAAATATAATCCCAAAAGTTCAAAACAATTGTGACTTAGAAGATAAAAGAATGACAAAAGCAATAAAATTGATTTTTAAACTTTTGTATAATTTGAAGATAAGAAGGCGAAGACAATATAAATATCTTTGGTTCAGTGATATAAAATGAGCAACTAGATCGATAAGTAGAGGAAAAAGTTATCTGATTAATTCGTGATGCGTAATTCTTGATAAATTTAATACTAAAATAATTTAGGGTATTTTATAGTAAACTTATCAGTTACAGTATAGTACGATACAACAAAATCAAACAGCAAAATATTATTTAACAAAAACAAATAATACAATCAATCCAAACGTTATATTCATAAAACAATACAGTACAATACAATACAATACAATACATTATAAAATAATGGGTAACAACCATCCAAACAAACTGTAAAATACCCTCAATTTTGTAAAATATTAAATTTATGAAGAATTACACATAAAAATAATTTAAGAACCTCTTTCTACTAATTTATCACCAATTATGTAGCTTGAAAACAAGATCAAAAACCTAAAAAAAGAAAAGGTCAACTATCATTAGCAAAAAACAAGTAAAATCATAGAAATATGGAGATTTGGATGAAACGAATGGCACGAACCAATTCTGCAAAAGATGGACGGAGACAAAATAGGTCAATAGGTTGGAGATTTGGAGTTAAAATAAAAAAGATAAGGGATAAAATAAAATTATGGAGTAATAAGTAAGGGCATAATTGAAAATAAAAATAGAAAAAGCGAGAAAAATCATATACCTTTGAAGTAATTTACAATACATCCATGTGCAAGCACTCCCGATGAGTTGAAGAAATTAAAGCGCCATTTGCCCATAATGTTTTTTCTTTTTTTTTTACATTTTTTTAAAAAAGAAACAGTGTTTGTCCATGAAATTTTGTAAGTTTTCGAAAAATTTTCGAAAATGAGTTTTTCAAAAACCTAAAAGTGGTTTTGACCACTTTTTCAAAAGTATCTTAAATGTTTTTTCCCCACTCACAAAACTGCAATATTTTTTCAAGTGAATTGCATGTCCAAACATAATTTCAAATTCCAAATATCTTTTTTTAACTTAACTCCAAATGCTACTTTTTTTTAAAAACAAAATTACAACTTTTATGTCCAAACGCCTAAGTGGGCGTTTGGACATTAGAATTGTAAAATTCCAAAAAGAGTGAAAAATAATTCAAGTGAAAATGGTATTTTAAAATTAGAGTTGTGTTTGGACATGAACATAATTTTGGGTTATTTTTTAATTTTTGTGAGTGATCTGAGTGAAAATTTTAAAAAACAGCTTTTTGGAGTTTTTCAAATTTTTGAAAAATTTCAAAATTCATCTTCAAGTAAAAATTAAAACTTTTATGGTAAAAAACCGATTTAGGAAAAAAGTAAAATTTTTTCGAAAAAAAGTGAAAATATTTTCACGGCCAAACGGGATCTAAGTCTTCCTCTCATTCTACTCTATCACTTGGTGACCATTTCATTGGGCAATCAAAAGAATGAGTGGAGAAGGAATCTAACCTTTCGTATATATAGTTAGATATCTTTATAATATCCTTATATAACAACACTTCACTATAAAAGCCAAGTTTTTTCGAAATCAAATTTCATGTTCTATTATAATATATATTTTCTATAACAAAAATTCGCTATAACATCCAAAAATATCCAGAACAAACGAGGCTGTTATAGAGAGGTTTGACTGTACAACTTCAAAAGTCATGACCTATAAGCCCTTCCATCAGCCTTATTATATGTCTTCAACTATCCTACTGTCACGACCCAAAACTATGTGACCGGCACATGAGATACTACCCGACCCGAGCGAACCAGACCATATGATGCACCCAAATCATATGCATGAAAACCAATTCAACTGCGGAAGCTCTTTGAAAATCATATATATTTTCAATTTAAATGATAAAATATTTTTCAATTAGAAATCACACATGGCGCCTTTCATGATAATAACACTGAGACTAATTAAAATAAATATATTTTTATGTATGTCGTGTACAGCCCCATTACTATAACCTTTCACAACTATCTATGGAGCCTTTATACCAAAGAATAGAATCAAATACTTGGGCTACTACCCGACTGGCATAAATAAAGAAAACAACATGATAGCTACTGCGAAATAGGAGTGGTGCCTCACCATATACCTCAGGAAGAGAGTCATCCTAGCCCTGACCGTATGCCACGTATCACACATCATCTTAAAACATGTAAAGTAAGCGGGGCCTTAGAGGGGGGCCCTAAGGACTGAGTACACCATATCGGTACTCAATAGGTGTCGTAGACTCTCTCTAACTTAAGTTATTGGGACAAACTTTATAAAAATAATGCACCAATATTTGATATAAAACGATAAGAACTTTCATCAATTCATGATCCTTATCATTTTAAATAAAAGACAAGTAAAATATAACTCACAATATAAACTTTTAAAATATTTATGTCAATCTAAGATTTTGAATAAAATCATACAAAATCATTCCATTTGCTTTAAGTCATTGAAATCACTTTCGGCTCCTTAGGTCTAAACATAAGAAAATCAGCCTTACCTTTCACTGGGAGTATTATACCATCACCGACACAAGAAGGTCAACTAGGTTATGTACCTAGCGACAAGTATCATATTGCCTACTTGCTCAGGTCGTCTCATCGTAGTGTCGTACGAATCAACTCAGCCATGCTAATAATAACACAAAATAGTACCCTCTCGAGGGAGAACACGCTGCCATAGTCTATACCGCAAAGTGGCCATCTACGCCTACACTGGCATGTGTAGTTTCATGATGACAAACACAATACATCCGAAGTTGTAACAACCCGACTTGTCGTTTTAAGAATTAACGCTCGTTCAGTGGCTTAAGGTCTCGAGAAGCTTCGTAATATGTATTATGACACGTGGGTGTGGTAGAGTTTGATTTTCGGAAGATTCAAAATTTAATTAAAAGAACAATTCTTATTTAGAAGCTTAAATGGAAAGAGTTGACCAAAGAGTTGACTTTTGAGAAAATGACTCCGGAATGGAATTTTAATGATGGCAATAGCTTCGTATGATGATTTCGGACTTAGGCGTATGTTTGGATTCGGATTTGGAAGTCCGTAGGATAATTCGACGCATTTTGGCGAAAGTTGAAAAATATAAGATTTTGGAAAAATCCGACCGAATGGTGAATTTTTGATAACGAGGTCGGATTTTGATTCCGAAAATGGGAATAGCTCCCTTACGTCAATTATGGCTTGTGTGCAAAATTTAAAGTCATTCCGGATTGATTTGATACGTTTCGGCGCAAAATATAGAAGTTGGAAGATTTGAAAAACTTATAATTCGATTCGATGCGCGATTCATAATTTCGGTATTGTTTGATGTGGTTTGAAGCCTCGATTAAGTTTGTATTGTATTTTGGGACATGTTGGTATAATTTGTTGAGGTACCGGGGGCCTCGGGCGAGTTTCGGATGGTTAAACGGACCAAAATTGTGCTTGAAAGAATTCTGGAATTTTTCTAGTTCTGGTACCATCGCACCTGCGATGGAAATGGTCACAGGTGCGCGACCGCAAAAGTGACAAAATGGTCGCAGATGTAGCCTGGAGCGAGAAGGGCAAAGGTCGCAGGTGCGAAGCATTTTTCGCACCTGCGTGAGCGCAGAAGCAGAAGCTCTTCCGCAGGTGCGAGGGCAGTGGTCTGGACATCGCAGAAGCGAGAATTTTCTCGCAAAAGCGAGCTCGCAGGTGCGACTAAAATGTCTGCAGGTGTGAAATTGGGCAGAAACATAAGGATTGAACTTGGTCATTTTTGACATTTCGTTTTGGAATTTTTGAAGCTAGGATTTGGGCGATTCTGGAGGGATTCTTCAAAAGCTTGGTTGGGGTAAGTGTTCTATATCCTAAAGTGATTATATTTCATGAATCTATAATTATATTCATCGTTTAATTCAGATTTAAATGGAAGAAATCAAGAATTTTACAAAATCTTCCAAAAACGAAAATTTAAGATTTGGAGGTCGAGTTGTTATTAGAATTCGATAAAATTGGTACGGTTGAACTCGTATCGGAATGAGTGTTCGGATTTCATAAAAATTATGTCAGGTTCCGAGAGGCGGACCCCGCGTTGACTTTTTGAAATAAATTTTTATGTCGACGTATTATTATCCGGAATTATTTCCGATGAATTTTAATGAGGTTGTGCAATTAATTTGGATAGATTTGAGATGTTCGGAGTTTAATTCGAGCAAGAAGACTATTTTGGAATATCGGTATAACTTCAAAAAGGTAAGTGTCTTGCTAACCTCTAGTGGGGGAATTACCCCTTAGGCATTGAGTCTTATGTGCCATTTGTGAAATGTGAAAAGCCGTGTACGCGAGGTGACGAGTACGTACTCGGGCTTATACGTGCAAAAATTGATTGAATTAAAGTCTTAGGCATTATTGTATAGTAAATTGAGAAATTGTGGAAAATTATTAAATCATCTGTTTGCCATGCCCAAATCCTTATTGTTGAATTTATTTTTATATGATAATTTGATGTGATTGTTACTTGAAATATTTATGAAATTTCGTGAGTATTGTTGGTTTAATATTTCTTAGAAACTAATTTTAAATATGAATTTTCTTATGCAAATAATTAATTTAAGCGAGCTTAAGAATAAGTGTTAATATAATTATCTAAATTTGCATTAATGAAGGCTTTGCTTTATGCTGAGTAATTTCTATTTCTATTGATTGTTTTTGGGTGTTATATACATTGTGTGGAGCCTTGTGCTATTTGTTGTGAAATTAATTGATTTTGTTATATCTTTGGAATTTGATTGTGGCCATTGGGCAAATTGTGATATGAATTGATTTTATTATGTTGCCGTGTTAATTTCCCGTGTAAATTATTGTGTTGTGTGAGTTCTTATTTTGGGAAAATAAGGGTGGCATTTCACCGTTGATATTATGTGGGTATAAGGGTGACATTTCACTGTTGTTGTGGTTGTTAGAATATTATTTGGGCGGAGCGATAAGAGTGGCAATAGGAGCGATAAGGGTGACTATTGATATTGTCTGGGCGGAGCGATAAGGGTGGCTATAGGAGCAATAAGGGTGGCTATTGTCAGGGATGATATGTGATGATGTGGGGTTGTGGCGTTGATGATTTTCATATAATGTTGTGATTTTCTTGTGTTTATTGTTTTTTACCTTGTGCAATTTGTATTGTTGTTGGTAAATTGATAGCAATCTGATTTATGTTGAAATTGAGAGCATGTGGCTATTGCCAGGCGGATTATAAAATGAGTTGTGGGCACGAGGTACCGTGAGTAAATAATGAGGATATTTGACACGTGAATTTTCCGTGCAAATGTGATATGAAATGTGGGCACGATGTGCTGTGATGAAATGATGATGATAATCGGCATGTGAATTGTCCGTGCAGTTGTGATATGATTTAATTATGGGCACGAGGTGCCGTACAAATATGAAAATGGGCTGAGACCCGTGTTTATGAAAAATATGAAAATGGACCGAGACCCGTATTATTTTATGATTATGAAATGAGGTGTCACATGGTGACTTTTTAATTGAAGGAATTATATTCAAAATATTTATTTGTAAGGATTTCTATTCAAAAAGAATTATATGAAAGAATTGTATTTGAAAGATAATTATCTGAGGAAATTATATTTGAAAAGTTTTATTGAAAGAACTATATATGAAAAATAATTATTTGAGAAAACTACATTCAAAATAGAGTTATTTGGAAGAATTTTATGTGAAGGATATTTATTTGAAAAACTTGAATTAATTGGGCGTACATATATTATTAATTGTTGAGTGATGTTTATGGTATTCTTGTAGTCTTGTTGCGCATACCACTAGTTGTTTTATCCTACCCTTATTGCTATCTATTTCCTAGTATTTTATATATTATACTGCACAGGTTATTAGACTAGTGAGTGTCTTGACTGTACCTCGTCTCTACTCTATTGAGATTAGTCTTGATACTTACTGGGTACCGACCGTAGCATACTCATACTACACTTCTGCACATTTTTGTGCAGAGCCATATATTGAAGATAATGGACTTGAGCAGAGTTAAAATTGGATCATAAGGATTCAAGGTAGAGCTGCTTGATCGTTGCAGTCCCTTGGAGTCTTTTCATTTCATTGTACTGTTAACCTGTAATCAAACAGTATTGTATATTCGGTCATCGTGATCATTCTATGTATTCAGCTAGAGTTTGTGACTCAGTACTACCAGTCTTGGGAGGTTGTATATTGTAATTATTTCTGTTGTTAGTTTCAAAAATAAAATGGCTTCAAAAATGTAATGAAAATCGGCTTACCTAGTCTTAGAGACTAGGTGCCATCACGACTCCTGTGGTGGGTTTTTGGGTCGTGACAGAAGTCAATCTCTGTGAACACAAGTAACTCCCAAAACACTTGATACTTCAAAAACAGATTCATAGTATAGTAGCCTCAAAGGATCTATTTTTTATCAAATCATAGCATTAATAGAAAATCTAAACCATTTGAACAAAATTTAAATAAACAATCTTTTACATGTTAAAGCCTTTAGTAATTTAGCATCAATATTTAAAAGATACCACAAGTGCTATTCTATTTATCAATTTTCAACAGAAACACTTTCCATGAAAACTTATATTTAGCACTCAAATATGTATACTCTTATCAATACGTAAGTTTTGATAAAAACTTATAACACTTACCTTAAGTTTTATTTTGCCAATAAGATTTAAAATAAAAAATTTTAAAATGACATGACAGTACATATGCAACATAATAATTTAGTACATGGAGACATCCGTACTTGTTTGTCCCCACAAGCACGAAAGCACATTTTCAAACAACTTCGCATTAACTCGAAACTTGCTTTTAGAGAAAATCCCTCAAGAAGAGTAAGTTTTAATCAACTTACCTCGCTTTCGCTTTATTAACATTCACAAGCTTTCAATCCTCTTCCATCGTTCCAATTTGATTAAAATGCTAAAACATCACCAACAAGTCGATATCAACATTTAGATATCCTAATTACATCAAAATATGACCCAAAATATTGACCAATATTCATTTATGGCTCATAAGTTGACCACAAGCGTCCAACAACTCAAATCGCCGAATAGATTCTCATGCTAGCCCATTCAACTTCATTCTTATATTTTAATACTCATTCGAAGTCATTAATGATACAACATCAATTGTCTAATGCCACCAAGTTACTATTCATCGTCTTCCAAAATCAACACTTGCAAAATATACAATTTGGGTGATTACTTAGATGATCTCTTCCAACTTTTGCTAACAAATAATTCTATAGGTTCATTTTATTCATCAATTTCATCGCCAAGATTACTATCCATCTTATCTCATTTTCTCAAAAGTACTATTCATGCCATGAACTAGAGTTTTATAATCCAATCTTTCAACCATTAAAACTTATAACAAATGCTTCAAATACTTCTAACTACTCATAATAAACGAGCTTGAAGCATTAGAATTACAATCACAACTTTGGTGATTTTTGTGTTCTTGAGGATTTGATGATGAAATCTAGTATTTGAATGCAAGAATGATATTAGAACTCATGTATATTGAGTAAGAATCAACCCAAAATATCATTAACAACTTACCTTAGTTGGTTGGACTTGATTTTTGCTAAAAATCGCCTCTTGACCTCAAGAACCCTAACCCCAAAAGCTCAAAATGCTCCCTCTCCTCGACTTTGTACTTATAAACCTAAATTTTTGTGTTTCGTACGCTGCCCCGGACGCTTCGCGTTCCACGTTCACTCCTCCTCCAAGCTCGGATGCGGACCCGGACGCTATGGCAGTACTTTACTGCTAACCTTTGGTAATTTGATCATAACTTTTTATAGAAATGTCCAAATGGCAAACGGTTTGAAGCGTTAGAAACTAGACTCGAAGATATTTCATTTGATAGGCTGTCCTACATAACTCCTTATATATATATCTAGATATGATCGTTCAAAGTTAGGTGTTATGCGTACTCATTTGAAACTTTAGTCTATCATGAAATTTTCAACTTGACTTGTCCCAAGGGCTCTCCTTACGCACTATATCACTTCAAATACACCTCGTACACTTGTTATTATATCCAATTAATATTCATCATATTAATAGTCCCCGTCTGCACACAAAATAATATAATTAACACACATCAACTTTCTTAATAGCGCTTAGGTATTTCGAAATGTTTTCGGGATGCTACACCTACGTTGGGTTTGTTTGGTCTTCGGATAATATTACTTTGGAATTATAATGCAGGATTGTGTTGCTGAACTAATAATCTTGTATTATTTAATACTTTTAATTTGCTAGGTTCATTCCATTAGAATAGAATAGACGGTATATAATCTAAAATTTGTATTTTATTTAAATTGAAAAAACTATTGTTTTCAAATTTAACATTGACCTTTTTAATAATTCTCTAAATTGGCAGAAGGGCAATTTCATCATCTATATCGATAAGTATCTAATATTTGATGTGGTACAAAACTATACCGATATTATTTAATCCAAAAGTTAAAAAAACACAACCAAGTAAAGCAGTACCCCTATTTACAACATATCCAGTTTCTAAAACTTAGCCTGTTTTAACAAACTTCATATTATGCTTCTTCAAACCTTAGTGTCAACTTCAGACCTTAGGGGATATGAAGTTAGGCTCTAAAAGACTATATTCGAGGTCTAAAGTTAGGTTTAATATAGCCTAACTTCTAACTTCAGACTTGGTGAAACTTCAAATACGCTATTAAAAAAATCAGACCTAACAGTCTAAGGTTGATTTGAGGCAACTAAATTTTAAAAACCTTATAAACTTTGGTTATTCTTAAATACGGATCCTAAAATGACTATCTATAAGTGGTTCTCTAAATAAAGTATCCTAATACAAATTTTATAGTTCATCTATTTTACTAAAAAGAACACACACAAAAACCCCTAAATAGAGTGATTAAACAAAGAGAAAAATACCTTAATTGGCAGCCCTAGACAAATAAGTATAGATATAGGTCCATCCAAGATAACTATCCGATTTGGCCCAAATATTGGAACATGCTACCAATACTAGCTCTCCTTCTCTTTTTGCTATTCTCCTTCTTAGATTTTTTTGAAGTCACAAAAGAATATTTTCTTATCTAAACGTTATCGAGCCACTATAATGGAGGAAATTGCTAGAGAATTATATTAACATATCACTAAAAACAGCTAATTTGGGTAGTTTATTATCTGCATTACTGCATCAGTTTCTTCTCAAAAAGGGACTTTAATTTTGTAATTGTTGATTTTCTTATTTGTTTAAAAAGCTCAGTAATTTTAAATAGCAACAACTCAATTATAACAGTTTGGATTTTACAAACTGTAAGCAATTCCCTCTTTCTTTCGTGCATAGAACATTATTTGGTTGCTTGGAAAGTGAAAAAGATGAGCTTAAACTCCATTGATCAAGCTCGTTTAAGTTTGAATTTGAAAATTTGGATTTTCGAAATTAAAATTTATTTTGTTGTTATAATAGAGCGGGTACAACTCGACGAGTTTGAATCTAAATTTTGAGACGATTTGATAAAGATTTGAGATAGTTTGAATTGAAATTTGAGCTAAATACTTTTTTATTTCTTTGGTTCTTTCTCAAGGGAGAGTTCATGAGAAAAGAAACAAAAGTTAAAGGTGTGAAGGCTACAGTGGCGTCTATCGTTTCCTTGTAAATATATCCATGGATTATTCACGGAAGAAGTTTAATGTCATTATACTAAACAGAAATTATTCAAATTTGAGCAATTGGACTTCCAGAGAATCTACATATTCAATTTTAAAATATTTATATAGCTCGACCAAGACTTGTTTAGAGTCAACAACGACGGCAAAAATACGACTTTTCTCCTCTTCTTTTTAGTATCTTTACCTTAGAAAAGGCATACGATAAAGTTAACAGGGAGGTTTTGTGGTGATGTTTGGAGGTTAGAGGTGTGTTTGTTGCCTATGTTTGGCTGATTAAGGACATGTATGATGGAGTAAAGACCCGAGTGAGGGCGGTGGGTGGGGATTCAGTCCATTTTCCGGTTATGATGGGGTTGCATCAGAGGTCGGCACTCAACCCTTTTTTGTTTGCTTTGGTGATGGACGTACTGACGCGCCACATCAAAGGGGAGGTGTCGTGGTGCATGCTATTTGCAGATGATATTGTACTAATTGACGAGACGCGAGATGGTGTGAACACGTAATTAGAGATATGGAGGCAGACCCTGGAATCTAAAGGTTTCAAGTTGAGCAGGACTAAGATAGAATACTTGGAGTGTAAGTTCAGTGGCGAGACTCAAGGAGGGGAAGAGGAGGTGAGGCTGGACTCACAGGTCATCCCTAGGAAAGGGAGTTTTAAGTACCTTGGG
Source organism: Nicotiana otophora (assembly GCA_000715115.1). Classification (NCBI taxonomy): domain Eukaryota; kingdom Viridiplantae; phylum Streptophyta; class Magnoliopsida; order Solanales; family Solanaceae; genus Nicotiana; species Nicotiana otophora. The sequence continues at coordinate 352,758 of AWOL01S0013206.1, read as the reverse complement.
TCTATTATTCAGGGGAATGGGGAGATTGATGAAAATATCACACATCGTATTGGGGCAGGATGGATGAAATGGAGACTCGCTTCCGATATTTTGTGTGACAAGAAGGTGCCACTGAAACTTAAGGGTAAGTTCTACAGAGTGGTGGTCAGACCAACGATGTTGTATGTGGCTGAGTGTTGGCTAGTCAAGATCGCTCATATCCAGAAGATGAAGGTAGCAGGGATAAGAATATTGAGATGAATCTGCGGGCACACCAGGTTAGATAAGATCAGAAATGAGGTTATTCGCGACAAGGTAGGTGTGGCCCCTATTGAGGACAACATGCGGGAAGCGCGGCTTAGGTGGTTTGGTCATGTGAGGAGGAGGAGCACAGATGCACCGGTGAGCAGGTGTGAGAGGTTGACATTGGAGGACTTACGGAGAGGTAGAGGTAAGCCAAAGAAGAGGTGGGGAGAGGTGATTAATCAGGACATGGCACAACTTCAGCTGATCGAGGACATAACCCTTGATAGGAAGATATGGAGGTCGAGGATTAGGGTAGTTGTTACGACCCAAAATTTTTTACCGACGGGACCGTGATGGCGCCTAACATTTCACTTGCTAGGCAAGCCAACGTTAAAGAATCATTAACCAATTACTTATTTCCATTCAGTAATTAATAATAATTAACTAAGATAAAATATAATAAGTGTGAAATATCATAAAACTGTATTAATTACTACCACCCGGATCTGGAGTCACAATTCACGAGCATTCTAGAATTTACTACAAGTAATAGTCTGGAAGAAATACAACTGTCTGAATGAAAGAAAACAACAGTGACATAAAAGGTAGACGGGGACTTCAAGGTATGTGAACGCCGACAGATCTACCTTGAGTCTCCGGTCAGCGGACCAATAGACAAATCTCGATCAACCTGAGCCGGTATCAAAGTTTGCACAGAAAGTGCGAAGTGCAGCATCAGTACAACCGATCCCATGTACTGGTAAGTGTCGAGCCTAAACTCGGTGAAGTAGTGACGAGGCTAGGACAAGACACCCACATATAACCTGAACAGTATAATCATGCTAGTGGCAACAACAGTAAATAAAGAAATAACGCAGGAATAATGGGAAGAGAACATACAGTGGGGGAATACAACATAAAGAGTGAGAATAATGAAAAGACAGAATTAAACATAAAATCCTTAAACGAATTGAGCAATTTAAACAGCAAAGGAAAACTGCACGGTATCACCCTTCGTGTTTTTACTCTCAACCTTACCAAATAAATAAATAGAACGGCACGACGTCACCGTTCGTGCTTTTACTCTCAACCTCACCCAAATAAATAAAAAGAATGGCAAGACATCACCCTTCCTGCATTAAACCTCTCATAATGTACACGGCATCACCCTTCGTGCTTTACACTCTTCCTCACAATATAAATAAATCATGCACGGCATTACCCTTCGTGCTTTACACTTTTCCTCACAATATAAATAAATCATGCACGGCATCACCCTTCATGCTTTATGCTCTTTCTCACAATTCACAGAATCAATAACAACGGATAGAGAGAAGGTTCACAAAGAAATCAATATTTCATCAATGATTACTTTCACAATTTAACATCTCAACCTTGAATTAATATTCACAATTTTTATCAACCTTGGTAGAACCGGATACAAGTCTCCCAACATTTCAACAACAACAATAAGTATGGATAACAAGATTTAAGACTACAAATTTGCAAGAATGGATTTCAATCGTATGCTATGACTCGACCACAACGCATAGATGCTCGTCACCACGTAGCAAATACTCATACAATACCTATTCTCTCAAGCCAAAGTTAGACACGACACTTACCTCAATTTCGCAAGCCACTCACTGCTCAAGTATCGCTTTTCCCTTTCGAATTCACTTCCAACCCACTCGTATCTAATCATAATTAGTTTAATATCATCAATTATCGCTAAAGGAATCAACTTTAATGCATAATTACAGTTTTCGTAAGTTTTCCAAACAAAAGTCAAAAACCGACCCCGGGCCCACATGGTCAAAACCCAAGGTTCGCACCAAAATCCATTTACCCATTCACCCCCGAGCCCGAATATATAATTGGTTTTGGAATCCGACCTCAAATTGAGGTCTAAATCCCCAAATTTTTGAAATCCCTAGTTTCTACCCAAAATCCCTAATTCTACCATGAAAACCTTAGATTTTAGGTTGAAATCTTGTAAAATATAGTGAAAGATTGAAAGAAACTAGTTTAGAATCACTTACCTATGATTTGGGGAAGAAATGGTCTTTAGAAAAATCGCCTCTTGTGTTTTAGGTCTTGAAAATTTGGGAAATGAATGAAATTTCCCGTTCAAAAGTCATTTTGATCAGCTGAAGGTGTCGCAATTGCTACCTGAGCTTCGCAAATACGAAGCTCGCAATTGCGATGCCCTTCACAATCCCGCTGCCTTCGCAAATGCGAGGAAAGTGTCGCATTTGCGACCACTGAACTTCGCATATGCGAATAAATGTTTGCATTTGTGAACCTGCCCTTCCTAGACTCCCTTCGCAATTGCGAAGGTAACCTCGCAGATGCGAGCACTACTTGCCCAGGCTTCTGATCGCAATTGCGATGAAAGCCTCGCAATTGCGGACCCTGTTATGTTCGCATTTGCGATGTGTGATCTCGCAATTGCGAGATCAGAGGCCTGCAACAGGTTCAGTTATACCAGCAAAATTTCTAAGTTCAAAACATCCCGTTGCCTATCCGAAACTCCCCTGAGCCCTCGGGGCTCCAAACCAAACGTGCACACAAATCTAAAAACATCATATGAACTTGCTCGCGCGATCAAATCGCCAAAATAACACCTAGAACTACGAATTTAATACCAAATGAAATGAAATTCTCAAGAACACTTTAAAATTTCTATTTTCTCAACTGGACGTCCGAATCATGTCGAATCAACTCCGTTTCTCACTAAATTTCACATACAGGTCTTAAATATCATAATGAACCTGTACTGGGCTCCGAAACCAAAATACGGACCCGATACTAACAATGCCAAATATCAATCAATTCTTAAAAACAAATAATTTCCAAACTTTTAATTTTTCAAAAATTCATAACTCAAGCTAAGGACCTCCGAATTCGATTTCGAGCATACGCCCATGTCCCATAATTCGATACGGACCTACCGGGACCGTCCAAACATGGATCCGGGCCCGTTTACCAAAAATATTGACCGAAGTCAACTAAAATCATCTTTTAAGATAAATATTCTTATTTTCATTAGTTTTCAACATAAAAGCTTTCCGAAAATCTGCTCGGATTGCGCACGCAAATCGAGGAGGGTAAAAATAAGGTTTTTAAGGCTAACGGGCTCGGAATAGAGTCTTAATTCATAAGATGACCCTTTGGGTCATCACAGTAGTAGAGTAGGTAGTCTAGAGTGTTCATAACAGTAGTATTGGCACGCAGTCTTGCTTTGTGTTGGTAGTAGAATTTTATGACTAACAGTTGTTTTCTTTCATTATTGATCACCTTACTATCTTGTTGTTTTTATTCTGCTTTTATATGGCTTTTGGTATTATTCCTTCTTGTCTATATTTTTATTAATGTGGTGCTTATGCTTTCCTGAGCCGGGGATCTATTGGAAACAGTCTCTCTATCCTCACAACGTAGGGGTAAGGTTTTCTTATACACTACCCTCCTCAGACCCCACGATGTGAGATATTACTGGGTATGTTATTATTGTTGTTGTACATTTGTTTCCAGCTCTTTTTTATTGTCATTGTCCCATTGATTAGGAAATTAAATGTAGAGTTAATTACATAAATTAGCATCGATAGCATAATGACAAAAAACAATCAACAAACTTCACAGTAAAGTACTACTTAAAAATCATTTTGGCCGGAACTCAGCTAAGTTAATGCTTCAAAATCCTACGTGGCAATCCTGAGTGCTGAAAGAAATTACACCAAACTTGATTCAAATGTCATCTCACCATTTAAATATATTTTTGGACTAAATAAATGTCGTTAACTCCAAATACACACTACCCGACCCATAAGAATAATCCCTTTGTAGGGTAAGTTTACCCTAACTCAATAAATTACCTGTTTGTGTTAGCGGAGGAACTCGTTCTGCTAACGATGAAAATAATCGACGTTTAAAGGAAGATGAAAGAAGCTTTAAGGCATCGGTGATATCGAATGAAATAAGACAACCTTTGGATAAAGTTAAGTTTAGGAGTTCATTGTGTGAAAAGATGAAGGATGTTGGGCTTCTGAATAAAGAAGTTTTGTATACGGCCCAACAACAAACAAATACAACCCAACTTCAGACAAGTACAACCCAAAAGGAATAAAATGGAGTCCAATACATTTACGTATAAAAATCTGAACGCTTTGGATTCTTCTAGAAAGAATACACGTATTAGCAGATAGGATTTACCTTCTCACATTTTTTTTGATAGAATTTAGAATTAGTTTTTACACAGCCAATCATGTATAAGACAATTGTGTATAGTTAGTCACAGAAGAATATTCTTTTAGGCTCTTTCTCATGTATTTATATACAACCCTGTATAGAATTCAATACACATAAAATGAAAGCTTGAACAGTCTTTCACAAAAATTCTTAATTCTTCATGGTATCAGAGCATTCCTAAAACAAATTCCATTTTTTGCCTTCTATTTTCTTTTACTTATCCTCGTCGGAAACAATGGTGGAATCTAGTGAAACCTCTAAAGTCACTTCTCCTATCAATGTTGGGACTCCATCTCACGTCATCACTGAGCAGATTGATATTTCACATTCATATTTTCTTACTCCCTCGGACAATCCAGGAATGACTCTTGTCAACACCATCTTTGATGGATCGAGTTTTAACAACTCGAAGAGGGGAGTCCTGATATCCCTTTCTTCCAAAAACAAGCTCGGGTTTATCAATGGAGTTTGTCCTTCTCCTTCTTCTGATTCTACTCTCTTGATTCAACAGAAGATATGTAATGACATGGTGTTTTCTTAGTTGCTAAACTCTCTCAGTGTCACGACCCCAACATCCCACCTTAGGACGTCGTAATGACACCTAGTCTCTAAGACTAGGTAAGCCTAAGACTTGCTGATTAAATAATAAATTTTTAACCAAATAACTAATAAGCATGAAATAGAAATTTCTATAATGAGCCAACAATCTCAACATGATACAATATCCCAAAATTGGTAGTACAAGTCATAAGCTTTTCTAAGAGCCACTAGAAATAACGATACATCACTGTCCCGGAATAATAGGAAACAATAAAAATAAAATACAACAGAAGGTGACTTCGGAGCCTACAAACGTCAAGCAGATATACCTTTGTCACGACCCAAAATCCACTTAGTCATAATGGCACCTAACCCAACCCGTCAGGTAAGCCAATTAACCATTGTCCAACTTAATGAAATTTATTAAGATAAGAAATGATAATACACCGCTTTTATACAAACATTTCCGAAGGACTGGTAGTACAAATCATGAACGTCTAAGAATAAGATTTACAAAACTGGTATGAAATAATACATTATCTGTTCGAAATGTATAAGAACAAATTATTATAAATCTAAGGCTACCATGAACAAGAGGCAGCTACAACCGGAACGCAGGTACATCTTCAGATCCAGCTCCTAACGAATACAGCAACATCAGCAGCTAACATCTGCACGCAAGGTGCAAAAGTGTAGTATGAGTACAACCGGCCCCATATACTCAATAAGTAACAAACCTAACCTTAGGTTGAAAGTAGTGACGAGCTGGAACACAAGTCGGAGTCTAACACCAATAGCCAACAACACTTCATAACAATATAAAACAGCACAAGTAATAATTCAACAATAACATGGACAACTTAATCATGATTTCTGAAAATAGCTCTGCCTTTCAAGTGTATCAGTGAAAACTCAAGTCTTTTACCGAAGTTGCCAAAAATATGAGTAGTCTGAAAGAGTAATTGTACGTGCGCTCACTGGGGTATGTACAGACTCCGGAGGGGCTCCTTCAGCCCAAGCGCTATAATAAGCCAATCATGGCATAAATCAGTCACTCATGTTGCGGCATGCTGCCTGATCCCATAAATAATAATATATATAAATCCAATATGGCTTGCTACGGCGTGCAGCCCAATCCCATAATCATCTTCACAATCGAGCCCTCGGACTCACTCAGTCATCAATATCTCCAGTCTCTCGGGCTCACAATATCATGAAAATAAGCCCAAAATGATGATATGATAAATCAATAAATAGCAACAGAGACTGAGAGATGATATGAAATGAATGAATATGACTGACTTTTAAAATTTTAATTTAAACAAATTCAACAACAATATGACCTCTGTGGGTCTCAATAATACTGGCATATAGCCTCAACATGATTTTAACATGATTCTCAGCTCAATAGCTCTAGTACGTAGAGATTTCCATGATTTCAGATAAGTTCAGGTGACTACACAGTACCACAGGAATAACGGAATCACAATTCACACGGTACACGCCCACACGCCCACACGCCCGTCACCTAGCATGTGCATCACCTCAACACCAAACACATAACATGTATAATTCAGTGTTTATACCCTCAGCTCCAAGATTAGAAGAGTTACTTATCTCGAACAAGCCAAATCCAATATCGAGCAAGTTGTACAATACTCCAGAAATTCTATTCCGCGCGTATCAACCTCCATACACCTTCCTATCTCCTCAATTTAAGCCACACGACTCGTATCTATTCAAACAATGTGCAAATTAATCACAACTTATTCTAATGCTTACAATATAACAATTTACAAAAAATTTCAATTTCGCTCGAAATATTGGGAGTGGGGCCCATATATCGAAATCCGACGAAACTTACCAAATACAAACACTTGTTTCGATACGAGTTCAACCATATAAAAATTATCAAATTCCGACATCGGATTGACCTTCAAATCTTCATTTTATATTTTTGGAAGATTTTATAAAAACTATTATTTTTCTTTCATAAATTCACGGATTCATGATATAAATGAATATGGAATCATGAAATATAATCAATATAGGATAAGGAACCCTTACCCCAATGTTTATCCGTGAAAATAGCCCAAAAATCGCCTAAACCGAGCTCCCCAACTTTGTTTTTTGTCAAAAATGGCTGAAAACCCCTGTTTTATGGGGTTTTTACGTCTGTAGCGCCACAGGTGGCGTGGGGCGCTGCCTGTGGCGCCCTTTCCAGTACCTCCAGCAGTCCCAGCGCCAGGAATAGCGCCCCACGCTACCTTGGGCGCTAACGGCGACATGAAATCATTCTTGACACGAAAATGGGCATAACTCTCTCATATGATGTCCGAATTAGACGATTATTTTTGCTATGGCTACGTAATTTCAATAAGGATCTAATGCTGCAATCAAAATTTAATTTGGAGCTCACTTACATAACGTGATACCACGTATTCTCGAAGAATCGACATCGAAACATTCTAGGTTCGACATAGCAAATCAAGTCCGATTGACCTTAAATTTTGCACACAAATCATAAATGACATAACGGACCTATTCCAAATTTTCAAAATAAAATTCCGACCCCGATATCAAAAAGCCAACTCTCCGGTCAGACTTCCAACTTAAATTTCTATTTTAGCCATTTCAAGCCTAATTTAACTATTGACTTCCAAGTAATTTTTCGGATATACTCCTAAGTTCAAAATCACCATACAGAGCTATTGGAACCATCAAAACTCCATTCCGGAGTTGTTTGCACAAAAGTCAAACTCCAGTCAACCCTTTTCATTTAAGCTTCCAACATGAAATTCATTCTTCCGAACTAATCCCGAAATATCTAAAAATCAAAAACGACGATTCACACACGTCATAATACATCATATGAAGCTATTAAAGACTTCAAATAGTAGAAAGGAGAGTAATTACTCAAAACGACAAGTCGGGTCATTACATTCTTCCCCACTTAAACATACGTTCGTCCTCGAACGTGCCAAGAGTTGTTTCCAAGCCATCAAATCACTATTCCACCTTACCACGCACATAACCGGGGGTGATCCCATGTCACCCTATACCATATAGGCCTGAAAACACCACATAACGGAAAATAACTAATTTAGCCTTAGCCCATTAACCTTGGAATCCAATTTCCAACATCCAAACATTTCGTTTCAAGGCCCGAATCTCATATCTACACACTGTATGAGTCTTAATAAGTTGTATTAGGCCTTAGCCATAGATCCATATGCAATCACATGATATACCACACAACTCGCATACTCGCAATAATTTATAATCATAGTAGTTGCTTAAAACAAACCTGATACCGGTATTAAACCACATATCAAACAACAGCTCATTCCAAAACCTTCGTACACGACCGATAATAAAAGAAACACGTAGAATCTCATAACCCCTTATCAGATCAACAAGTCATGGAGGTCTCTCGCTCCAACCAGAACCATAATCACTTTCTAACCCGACTTTCAATATTATCCTCCCGAATATACCGTAAACAAACTTGCTAGTAACCATTCTAGGTCCAATGACCTTACATTATTAAACACAATAATCCCACAGACATGCCACACCAATATAACTCAAGCCACAACTGCGCAATCCGTGTACCCAAAAATGGGAAATATCTCAAAGAAGAGAACCGTATTGCAAGTTCAATAAGCACCACCACAACTGCAATGCTATGAGCTTAACATATATAGTAGAACCAAGATACACGAATATAATAATGGTAACCAGCTCTCCTAGAGCCCACATTAACATCAACTGCACGGACAACTCACGTGCTATAGTATCAATATATGGATCTGCACAGACAACTCACATGTTATAGTATCAATATATGGATCCGCACGGACAACTCACGTGCCAATAACATAATCCGCCTGGCATGGTCACAAGCTTCTAGTCGAAGCATATAATACATGAGCAATCAATTAAGTACACATGTATATGATACATGAAATAAGATTCTCTTTCTCCTGGACTGGTATAATTAACACGCCATAGGGTAGGCATGTGCAAAGTGTGCTATCACAACTCAAAGCGTCCATTTAATGCATAAATAGTAACTACCCAGTTTACTCAAGGAATTATCCTCTTTGTAACCTCAAGTATAGCTCGGATAGCTCTCCACAAAGGTACGAATACGAGAAACATTATAACTTTATGCTTAACAGTCAAATCTAGGCATATCATAACCTAAGCATTCTTTCGATGTATAAATAATTGCCCTGATTCTCGCACATGGGCTCAAACCTCACATATATGCACACTCATAGCGCGTAGCTATCACAAATAATTAACGCAACTAGTGCCTCCACTGAGTTTAAATAAAATACTCACTTCAAGCAGGTCACAACCTTGAAACAATATACTTCTGAGAACTCCAGTCTCAAAATTCATACGACACATGAATCATCATAACTGATCCCAACTCTAGCATTCGAATGACTAACACATCTTTCACGCATGATCATCTCTCCAGAAATACTTCCATAATTCTTCTGTGCCATATAGCAATAATTTGGGTATCAGCAGTCTATCAACCAGGTGAGTACCAAAATACCGATGAACATTCGTAAGTCAAAACACAATGCGCCTTCTGAAATACGCACCCTTCTCAGGGATTACTGAGTAGTTATGACATTTCTCTAAATATCTACAACTGACCATTCTATCCAAACTTTGTGACCTTCCCTCCAAGAATGAACCTCCACCTTGTAAATGTAAATCTAAATTCCGCGTAACATACCACATCTATCATGCCATCATGTGACAATCACAAGAATATCATTACCAACTCTAAATCACCAGCAGTTTACATATCTGGATAGGTAGAAACCTTCCATTTGCTCTCATCCAGGAGGAAATCACAATACATAACATGTCCCCCACACCGATAGAAAACATCTGGTTGAAACCATGGTAGAAACCATCAAGAACACTTTGAAATCCATTTGCACATAACCAAGCTATTAGAGCTGAATCTCCCTAACTCGACCAAGCCACGAAGGTCACCAAACCCAAGAATGTTGCAACAAAAACATTTGTAGAGCCTCACCACATCATAGGTAACCAAAGAACCAATCATATCATACTGGTCCAGCCTACTACCCAGTCGTCCTAATTTCTCCGAGTTTCTTCTAAATTACCTTCAAGTTGACACTTCTCCTTGTGACAATACTACGATCCTTACCCAAAGCTCATTACATGACATCCTAACATAAAACCACATAGCCCTAAGGCCCATAAGCCGTTGTATTCTTCTTAAGCACCTCCATACCACTCTGAAAATATCTTATTTTAGTCTAAAGTCATTTCCTTCACCTTCTTGATACCTAAATATAAAATCCATAATGATACAAAGAAATTCCACAAGTTTTGACACCATCCAATTTAAATCTCAGATTCTAGCCATATACAAATCCACAAACAATTCTCAGTTGCTACGTATTAATCTTGAATCCATTAGTACTTTCTCGAGAGTCACCCACTTTGCTCAAATCTAAATTGCTCTGCCCAAACATGCCAAAAGACACGTGCCCCATTAGCACAACAACACTCAAAGAAGTAACTCTACTTTAATACTACCGATCAAATTCATACCTCGTGCGTATTACATACTTCGCAAATAATAACTCACTCATCCCATGATTTTCACATACTCATAAAGTATAATATACCCCGCATCCAAGAATTCATTTACTAGAGTCATCCTCGATCTCAACCTCTGCAAGTCATATTTGATTCACAAATATGCCTCAAACCAAAACCAATACAATACATAATCGTGCAATCAAATCGTAGATAGAAGATTCCCCCACTTGGCTCAAAGCCATAAAGCAAAACATTCAATAACTCACAATACCCATACTCTATTACTGCCATAATACTGCAGTCAGTTCAATGAAAATTCTTCTCAAGATCATGCAACACCAACCATAAATACCTCAATTATCCGCTAAGCTCGCATTTATTCTCTTGACAATCAAGTCAACTTTCTTACCAAGATTCAAATTCAGATCTCAACACATACACTCCGCTGGTAGAAAAAAACCTCTACGCTCAACATTATAATGACCGCACATCCATAGTTTACCTCGCAGGTGATAACCCACCTGCTTAGCTTCAAACTGACATCTCTGTATAACCTTTCACAGCCACAACTACTATGCCATCACTTAATCTTCCTGAGTCCTAACTCATTAACCAGACATGAGAATTTAATTTGTCCCAAAATTTAACAACGTGAAAGATCTTTCAAAACATTCACAGTCGAGACTGTACGTCACATCAAAACAGAAATTAAGCACCCAATAGTCCTTTTTACATCCCAAACAAACTCATCTCGTCATATTCAAACCATCTGGACACATTCTGTAGTCACATCATGCTCATCATATAACTATTCAATCGCTCATCAAGCCACAAATTCCACTCATAGGGACACTACTGGACATATGAGTCCAAATGTATAAGTTCACACAACTGAAGCTACCGAGCCTAAGTTGCGGTCTAAATCTGGCCACAAGTCCTCCAGACTAGCCTACCACCAAAACACAGAATACACATCTCACACATTATCCCTGAAATCACAAGCCGGTGATACACAACTGATACCGAGCACTCACATGCGCACTAGAATGCGTGGAAGGAATTCAAAGAGTTCTATTTCAAGCTGAATCAATTCCGCACGATAAGGAAAGAAATATGGAAAATTATCCTAAATTTCCTGTAGCCTCTCGAAGATACGTATGGACGTCATCATACCGATCTGCATGACTCTACTAGACAATTGCTCATGACTTGTAGAAACTATAAACCTAGAGCTCTGATACCAACTTGTCACGACCCAAATTCCACCTAGTCGTGATGGCACCTAACCCAACCCGTCAGGTAAGCCAATTAACCATTGTCCAACTTAATGAAATTTATTAAGATAAGAAATGATAATACACCGCTTTTATACAAACATTTCCCAAGGACTAGTAGTACAAATCATGAACGTCTAAGAATAGGATTTACAAAACTGGTATGAAATAATACATCATCTGTTCGAAATATACAAGAACAAATTGTTATAAATCTAAGGCTACCATGAACAAAAGGCAGCTACAACCGAAACGCAGGTACATCTTCAGATCCAGCTCCTAACGAACACAGCAACATTAGTAGCCAACATTTGCATGCAAGGTGCAGAAGTGTAGTATGAGTACAACCGACCCCATGTACTTAATAAGTAATAAACCTAACCTTAGGTTAAAAGTAGTGACGAGCTGGAACACAAGTCGGGGTCCAACACCAATAGCCAACAACACTTCATAACAATATAAAACAGCACAAGTAATAATTCAACAATAACATGGACAACTTAATCATGATTTTTGAAAATAGCTCTACCTTTCAAGTGTATCAGTGAAAACTCAAGTCTTTTATCGAAGTTGCCAAAAATATGAGTAGTTTGAAACAGTAATTGTTTTTCCAAAATCTTTCTTCCACAAAAAGAAATTTCATTTTTCAAATGGCATGAGGAAAATGCATTTCTATGCATTTATGTCAATGCGATGCACCTCAATGATAAAACCATATGCATACTCTTAGAGTAGCATTTCACTCAGTCCTCCCAGTCACTCAATCCTCTCAGTTACTCAGGCATCCCAGTCACTCAATCCTCACAGTCACTCAGTCCTCACAGTCACTCAATCCTCACAGTCACTCATGCCTCACAGTCACTCAATCCTCCCAAGTCACTCGGCACTCTCGCTCGGTACTCGCACTCAGTAGGTATCTGCGCTCACTAGGGGTGTGTACAGACTCCGGAGGGGCTCCTTCAGCCCAAGCACTATAACAAGCCAATCATGGCATAAATTAGTCACTCATGTTGCGGCGTGCAGCCCGATCCCATAAATAATAATATATATAAAGCCAATATGGCCTACTATGGCGTGCAGTCCGATCCCGTAATCATCCTCACAATCAGGCCTTCAGCCTCAAAACCGACAATTCACACACGTCATAATACATCATATGAAGCTATTCAAGACTTTAAATAGTAGAAAGGAGAGTAATTACTCAAAATAATAAGTCGGGTCGTTACAACCTTGAAGTCTCTAGTTGTGCAGACATAAGTCTCAAACCAACTCGATCATAAGTACCTGGATCTACACAACAATGTGCAGAAGCGTAGCATGAGTACACCACAGAGGTACCCAGTAAGTATCAAGCTTAACCTCGGTAGAGTAGTGACGAGGCTAGGTCAAGACACCTACCAGACATGTAAATCAGTGCAGGATATAACTTAAAGCTAACAATAAAAAGAACGTCAATGTAAGACCAATAACAGAAGGATCATAAATTTACAATCAATAATTAAAATAATAGAAGCAGGAATAGGAATAAGAAATAACGAGTAATAAAGAAACGGGTGACAATTCAATCAATCAAATCGTTCCTAATGTACAATTTACAATAGAATTACCCAAGGTACCACTCCTCATAATCTCAAATCATAAGTCACAACTTTCAAACTTTATACGCATGGCACCTCGTGCCCACATTTTTCCATCTCACTTTCGCAGGGCAAAACCCACACACACCATATATATTGAATCCGTGTCAAATGCTAATTAAAATATTCAAGAGATTTATTTATATAAGATAAGGCATAATGACAACCTTGCATAAAGTAGGGAATCAAATGAGAAAATGAGTTTCTTTTATAAATTATTTGGGTGAAGAAAATAACATTTTCAAATAAAATAAAGCATCGGATAAGCTAATGAATTAAATATAGAATTTGTTAAATTAAAACATAATATCCATTTTTAAGTAAAGTGAAAACATCATATAGGGTAAGGAGTTTAAGTTGTGAATTCAATTAAAGTGAAATACGATAACTATTAAGAATAATAAAGTACCGAATGAAACGACGAGTTCCAACTTAAGAGTCACCTATGGTAAGCATGTTAAAAATTCTTTTACTTAAAACTGTTATGTTACTAACCACTCAACTGAATATGAGATAATGACTCAGTGTAGAAAATTCATCTTGAAAATTAATTCACCAAAGTAATAATAATAGTAAAGGAAAACATGAATGACGACAAAGCAGTAAACTAATGAAAACAACTCAATCCTCGAAATCAGTAAATCCAAATATATCAGTCCTCAGAATCTCATATGATAAATGCTGAAAGCTAGCACAATACAACAATGAATACAATACACACAATCCGTTGCGATGCAAAACCCGATCCCACCGTACAAACACAATCCTCCCTTATTTTACCATATAAATATCAAGAATAACATATAAAATCTGTTGCGGTGCACAACCTGATCCCACCATATCAATATCAAATCCTCCTTCACTTAACCATATCACATAATCCTCCCTTATTTCACCCGTTGCGTCGTGCAACCCGATCCTACCGTATTATAATTTATCAATATCATAATCCTCCCTTATTCTACCCGTTGCGGCGTACAACCCGATCCACAAGCAATTTAAATTAACAACAATCCAATAACTCAATGTACAAGAATTTCTACAATCAAAGGGTATGAGTACACATCAATAAAGGAACCACGTAATAACCAAAGAAATGCAACAAAGATTACGAAAACAACATAACAAGTAAAGCACATGACAACTAAGGGGTACAAGTAAAATAGTTAAGACAAGTAGCAAATAGGTACGGGGTCACGGAAGGGACGAACAATTCAATATTTTCATAACATATAGCCCATGGGTCAACCACAATGTGTACAATAATTTCAACAATAACAACATGAATGGGAATACTCAACAAGTAAAGGTAACATGACAATAAGGAAGGCAATAACTCCAACTAAAGCATATAAGAGAAAAATAACAAGTAAGAGATAGAACAAGTGCTAACAACATCAAATAGAGCATGTAAGAGTAGATTAACAATGAGAGATAGAGCATGTCATGACAATTCAATTAAAGGCATGGAACGAGTCTAGATAACCTAAACCGGTCAAATATCATTTATAGCCTGTGTGCCCACTCGTCACCTTGTGGACACGGCTTTCATATAATACAAATAGCACAATCAACCCAAATCCTAAGGGGTAGTTTCCCTCACAGAAAGTTAGATAAGATACTTACCTCAAAGAAGCTAAACCGATACTCTAAAATGACATTCTCGTGTGAAATAACCTCCGGACGGCTCAAATCTAAAAAAAACAACTTCATATCAAAAACAAAAATCATAGGATATAATTCCGGATAATAAAGCTTCGATCTTTAAAGAAAACTAAAAAGTCAACCCCGGGCCCGCAACTCGGAACACAATAAAAGTTACAAAATTTGAACACCCATTCCGATACGAGTCCAACCATACCAAAATTATCCAATTCCGACATCAAATCGGCATTCAAATCCTCATTTTACATTTTAAAAAGTTTTTTTAAAAATTATCATATTCTCCCATTCAAATCACTAATTTAATGTTAAAAACAAAGATGGAATTATGAAATATAATCAAATTCGAGTGAAGAACACTTACCCCAATCCAAAGCATGAAGATCCCCTCCAAAAAGTGATAAAATATCAAAAGCCCTCAAAATAGAGTACTTTAGATTCTGTCCAGTGATTTACTCATCGCGATCGCGGAACAATCCTCATGATCGCGAAGAACAAAAATGTTGCATTTTAAAAATAAAGCTTTGCGTTCGCGGCACACACCTCGCGAACGCGATGAACTATGACCAGAAGCTTCGCGAACACATATAGACAATCGCGAACGCGGTGAGTAAAAGCCCACCAGCTCCCAGCTCCATTATATGAATGCGAACAGACAGATACGAACGCGGACAACGGATAGCTAAAGCATCACGAATGCGTGCCCACGATCGCGTCCGCGATGAATAAAATCCTTGAGCTCCAAGAAACCGTTCGCGAATGTGATAACCTCTATGAGACCACCATAACACTACACGAACACGGTAAAAAAGGCGCGAACGCGATGTAGAACACTAGGTGACAGAAACCATCCATCAAAAAATAGAAGGAAATGGCACGTAGCCCATCCGGAACACACCCGAGGCCCCCGGGACCCTGGCGAAACACACCAACACGTACCAAAATATAACGCGGACCTTATCGAGGCCTCAAATCACATCAAACAACATCAAAACTATTAATGGCACCTCAAATCGAACTTAATAAACTTATGAACTTTCAACTTCTACAACTCACGCCGAATCATATCAAATCAACCCGGAATGACGTCAAATTTTGCATGCAAGTTTCAAATGACACAAAGAGCTATACCAACTCCCGAAATAGAACTCCAAACACAATATCAATAAAGTCAAATCCCGGTCAAACCTCTCAACCTTCCAAACCTTCAAATTTCCAATTATATCCAAAATGCATCAAGATAACCTACAGACCTCCAAGTCCAAATCCGAACACACGCCTAAGTGCAAAATCACCATACAAAACTATTGGAATCATCAAAATACCATTCCAGATTTATCTACATAAAAGTCAAACTCCGGTCAACTCGTATCGCTTAAGCTCCTAAAGCAAGAATCATCCTTTCAAATCAATCCTGAATCATCCGAAAACTGAACTCGACCACACACGCAAGTCATAATACATGATACTAAGTTGTTTGAGACTCTTAAGCCACCGAATGAGATGCTAATTTTCAAAACAACTGGTTGGGTCGTTATACTCAGCAAAGACATAGCTGAGAGTGTTATCTACTCACAGACTGCAGAAGAACTATGGACTAAGCTGAATCAAAGATATGGTCAAACCGATGGAACCAAGTTATTTCAACTGCAAAGAGAATTAAACACCATCAGTCAAGGAACTACTGATGTTGCTAGGTATTTCAACAAGCTTAAATGAATTTGGGATCAAATGAAGATTTTTAACACCTTTATGATTTGCAATTGTGACTGCAAATATGGTGCAAAAGCTCACAATTGTAATGAAGACCAAAAACTTATTCAGTTTTTAATGGGATTAAATGAAGCCTATAATGGAGTCAGAGGTAATATCTTGATGATGAAACGCTTACCATATACTTGTCACGACCCAGACCGATGGGCTACGATGGGCACCCGGTACCTTACTCAACCGAGTACCAACATAACGTATCTTTTCGTGTCATACTATCATAGATAACTGAGCTAGAGAGGCTACCTTGACATAAGTAGAATATAACATGTAATACCAATTTATACATAAGACATACTGGCCTATAAGACCAAAATAATCACTCGTACACTGAACATAGGCCGACAAGGCCATACAATATTTCGCGTACATGACATATGTCTACAAGCTTCTAAGAATACATAATTGTCATAAAGGTCGGGACAGAGTCCCGCCATACCAAACAATACACGTCTAAATCATACTGACCAAACAAGCAACTCCGGTGCAAATGGAGCGCACCAACACCTTCCGCTGAGTTGATAGCCTACTTGGAGGACTCTCGACCTATCTATCGAGACCTGCGGGCATGAAACGCAGCGTCCCCAGGCAAAAGGGATGTCAGTACAAATAATGTACCGAGTATGTAAGGAATAAAAATCAGTAACAATAGACATGAGAGAAACATGGAATAAAAGACTCGACATGTATGTCTGAATAACTCTGTGAATCATTAATATTTACCATGTCATGCATATGCGTATAAATGGCATACCATGCATAGGTATATGTGTACATAACGTCATCAAGCCTTTGAGAGAATCCCATCATATCATTTCGGCCACTGTGGGCAAATCATCAACGTATACCAACTGACCAGGTGGTGGTGCGTATATAATGCCATAAACTTTTAGCATATCCCATATACATATATTATACATATATACGCGTATATAATGCCATCTGGTCATGGGTCAATGTAAATGAATGCAATGCATGATAAGTACGTCAATAAAATCTTTCGGAGTGTCATAAGACCATTATGCCTCTAATTAATATCATGAAATAGACTTTATCATGATATTGTCTCCTTTTGACCTTTTGTCTTTTTGTTTTCTTGAGCCGAGGGTCTTTCGGAAATAGTCTCTCTACTCCTTTGGGGTAGGGGTAATGTCTGCGTACACACTACCCTCCCCAGACCCCATTAGTGGAATTTTACTGGGTTGTTGTTCTTGTTGTTGTTTTTGTTGAAATAGACTTTATCAACTAACATATTTTTTAAGACCCATGAATAGACGGTAGAATAATAAGACTTATGGGAAAACAAGAATATACGCATCTCTAGCGTTTCTACGAATAGAGTAATTTATGAAAGTTGTGCATTTGCTCGTTTCGTTTGTGTCGTATGGATCATGCCAAAAGAAAGAAGGGATAGCCTTAACATACCTGGACCGATTCTCTTGACAACTCCTCTAACACACGTCTGTGCGATGAATACGTAATGACGGATCAAATTAGGGAACAATCCATATGATATTCTTGAGAAAGATTGTACTATACTTCCTTAGAATCGCGATATCACGCTACTGCATTTTCATACGAATTGTTGAGCACTCATCCATTACTTTTTGTTGAAGATTTCATATGAATTCCTTGGTTTGAGATACCATTCGTTAGCTTAGAAAGTATAAGAATCTCACTTTGTAAAGGATTCCTATGAAATCTTGTTTGAGAATCCAAAACGTTACTTAGCAAGCCAATGTTACTCACTTAATAATGTAGGAAAAGCTCTTAAGATTATGGGTTGTGGGCCCCACTTTATATGATGACTTGGCCACCTCATCCTTTAATTGTGACACCTATCTTATGCACTTTAAGAGTCACATTTTGTGTCTTTGATCTTTGTTCCAATTGCTGCCACATTTTTGGCTTAGTCTTTGTCCAAAGACTTTAATTAATCATCCACTAATTATTAATTAACTTGTTAATTCTCCCATTATCCAATAATTACCCAATTATCCATATAATTAGGAATTATCTCAAATTACTTAAAATACTACTCACTTTTAACACACTTTGCACACCTTTCTATTATGGTCATGTGGTACCTTGTATGACACTAGTCCATAAATACGGGGTATTGTAGCTGGGACTATATTTTATCTCAAAATATCAAACTTCGACGAAAATTTATTTTCTTCAATTTTCTTACCCTCTCACCTTCACGAATTTACTCATCACTTGTTTGAAGTAGCATAATACTTATAATCTCCAAATAATCTCATTCCCGAACTTACGTTGATTAGCTTACGACGAAACTTTAACGTACGAAAATGCGGGATGTGACATCTCATTTCCGAGCTTATATCAAATTACTTATGACATACTTCCACGTATGAAAACATGGGATTTAACATCATTCCCCCTTTTGGAACATTCGTTCTCGAATGTCGACTGATGCACTTATCATTTTCATAACCTATGTCTTTTGAATACTTTAGTACTCTCCTTGCCATCTGAGCAACAGTTCTGTGAATAATCCGAAAGGCAAGGGCATTCCCCCCTTTAGAACTCTTTCTCATACCACGACTTGTGGTCGGACTGTTGCTACCTTCTATCATGTAGCTTGTACGACTCTGCCCTTGTAAGCGCGCCTATGCGACTCTTCTCTACTTTTCCCTCCGGATTTTAGCCAATCTCTAGGCCTCACTTTGTAAACATATACAAAATTATGACAAGTTATCCCTCTGGGCGCCTATGGGTATACTGAAATTCTTTGCTCAGTACTTTGTTGAACTTAAGAATATTGTTATACCTTATTTCATAGCTCCGTTTATCCATCCGTATGACTTTACTGCATCTAGGTAGGTCATACTATGCCATAACTCTTACTTTGATTTATCGTTACTGAGGTCTGTTACCAAACTCCAGGTTACTTTCGTTGCTTATCCCATATGCATAAATCTAAGTCCTTTAATGCTTCTTCACCACTGTTCATCTTAAGAATGATGGACTAATCTCATCTCATACTTCATAACTTTTATCCATCAATTGTTGATTCACCTCAATATTGATCTATAATCTACCACTGGTAACTTGACCTTCTATGTAATACTGCCGCTAGGGCTCACATCTCATCGGGGAACATTTGAAATGATTAGACCGATCCACCTGGGGTGATACCATGCTTTCATAACCGTATTTCATAGCATCCCGATGTGATTCACCTTATGTGGGTATTTTAATCCTGTACAATTTATGAAATCAGATCATTACTCAATCGAAGGCTCAAACATCATCCTTTATATATCATAATTACACCCTCATTCTACTACCAGGGAAGCATTCCATCTCTTCTAGATGCTATTAGTCTTGACTCCTTTGAGTTCATTCAGGCTATACTGAGCTTTCTATAACTTAGAGAAATTATTAGCTCTCTTGTTCTCATGGGCTTAATCCTGAGGACTTATCCATTCTCGTCACCTTCTCCCTCGCCCTTTCTTATCCTTACTCCTGTCTTCCTAAAACCTTGTCGCTTTACCATACTTTAGCTTGCAACCTACACATATCTATTTATACTACTCATAACCTTCCTTCAACTTGCTTGCATCATAGGTTTCCTTATGTCATCCTAGAACATCAAGCGAGACATCATATCGTCTCTAACTCTTCTTTACTTTCTTAATTAGACCTCTCGATACGTAGAAACCATAGGTTGGAAGACATGCTACTGACGACGCTGCTATCATTCCTGGATATTGAATTCCCGCACTTCTAGCCTTCTATCCGAAGTAAGGACTATTCACAACCTTCTGCATTTGAGTATCTCGTACGTTGTCCACCTTTACCTTACTTATCTTAAAGTCTCACATCATATCTTCTATC
>AWOL01S0013206.1:255157-331763 GCA_000715115.1 Nicotiana otophora | reverse complement strand
CCCCCTCCACATAGGTATAATTCACATCCACAACTTAAAGCTCTCTTATAATACTTGCACCTCTGGTGCATACACAATCTGGTGGTAGCTTCATACTAACTTTTTATGAGGCTGGTACTCTTCTAACTGGCTTTCTTATAGAGCCGTTATAGAATATAATTGTTGTACTATCTCTCTTGCACCTCTGATATTAAGAGTGATTCTGCTATGTTCTCAATCATGATTTCTATAATTTTCTGGGTCCAATAATCAGATTCCTTATTTACTTCATTGATGTAACTCTTTAGTTTCCTCTTCCTTCTGATCAGCCTTTATGTAGGCTTAAACTATCTTCCGATCTGTGGCTGTTGGTATTAGTTATTACTTTAGCCCTTCATGGACGCTATGGAATATCCATGATACAATCGTCTAACAATTCAATGCTTTGTCTATGACCTGGGCTCAATTCTTTCTTTTAACTTATACCGGAATCTTCTACGGCTGTATGATTGTCAACATATATGCTGCATGAATAATAATTCGAACTCTTAAGTGCGTTCATAACGTAACTAACTCTGGATCATTTATCGAATAATTTCTTTTGTTCCTTCTCAGCTCTCTTTAAACATGAGCTATTACTTTTCCTGGTCTTTCTGCCTCCTTGTTGCGTGCATACTTAGCTTATCTTAATTTCCATACCTATCGGAATTTTGTGCAATTCATATGGTCTTGAATATTACTTTTGGTTTCATTTCCCGATCATTAGCCATGCTAGGTGCCAATTCCTTATGGGGTGCATACAATGTTGTTGTGAGACTGTTGTTACAAGACCATTTCCTCTTTTGGTCGTTGTGCTTAGGTTGAAGCCTTCTTCCTTATTTCCTCATCTAGTCTTTCGTTGTAGTATTTAGGGAGACCTTCTGGCTCTTGTAAAGTTACAAGCTTATCATATCGTATCCTTGACGGAATTTTTGATGTTCTTCCTCGCCTATAATTATCCGTAGTTACTTATTTCCACGACCTTGTGCTTGTAGGGTTGCTCCTGAACTGAAGTATTGACTGTCTTCCCAGTGAGACTATCTTTTATTTCCATAGCATTCATACGATACCTTTAACTACCCCAACTCGTATCTGAATATTTCTCAAGTATTACAATGACATTACTGCGAGGCTGAATTCACTATATTGGGTTTTACTATGTTTATCTTGCACAATCTGCTGTCTCGTCTTTAACCTCCTGTTTAGCCATAACTAGGCTCTTCCCGAATCAATTACTAACTACTCGTTGGCCCATTCTCATATCAATATTTCGCGTAATATTTTTTGGGTTATTTCCTTTATCTTAATTTACGTCTCGCACTGGCTCCTTATTTATCAATAACATCTCGGGTAGGGACCTTTACTTCCTTTCCTTGACATCGTGTTTGCATAATGTTCTAGAATCATAGTATATCTATAGGCTTGGAATAAGTGCAATCTCATCCCTTTTTCACCATTTTTGTTTTTTTCGCATTCTTCCTTTACCATTCCATAATTACTAAAACTACTTAATTCTGACTTAATGCCACATCACACCATATTCCCCCCTTTAGGGTAGCACTAAGATTTAGTGCTACGATGATCTACATATAGATGTTTTACCTTTTCATCTTTGGCATCTTTTCACATCATCAATGATCTTTACTCGCCTTGCAGTAATCCTTCTGTATCAAGGATAATGAAATTCCTCACTCGCGAAGGTGACACTTAGTGTAACTAGCACATACAATNTAAAGCTTCCTTCCTTACTTTCTCAGCCAGTCTTTCATTGTAGTATTTAGGGAGGATTCTCTGAATCTTGTAAAGCTGTGAGCTAATTACACCAAATACTTAATGTCCTTTATCTCCTATAATTATCCGTAGTATACACTCGTGTGCTTGTAGGGTTGCTTTTGAACTTAAATTTTGACTGTTTCCAGTGGCATCCTCTTTTATTTCCATAACACTTATACGTCACCTTTAACTACCCCAACTTCTATCTGAATATTTCTCAAGGGTTAGGAGGTCATATCTGCGAGACTGAATTTCCCATATTGGGTTTTACTATGTTTATCCTGCACGGTCTGCTACCTCGTCTGTCACCCCCTGTTTAGCCATAACTAGGCTCTTCCTGAATTAACTACTAACTACTCGTTGGCCCCTTCTCATATCAATATTCCGCGTAATCTTTCTTGGGCCATTTCCTTTATCTTAACTTACGTCTTGCACATGCTCTTTATTTATCAATAACATCTCAGGCAGGAACCCTTACTTCCTCTCCTTGACGTCGTGCTAGCATAATATCCTGGAATCGTAGCACATCTGTAGGATTTGAATACGTGCAATCACATCCCCTTTTCATTTTTGTCGCACTCTTCCTTTACCATTCCATAGTTACTAGAATTACTTAATTCCTACTTAATGCCACATAACTCCATAGTTCCCCTTAAGGGAGTACTAATAGATGAAGCCACGAGGATCTACCTATAGATGCTTTACCTCTTCATCTTTGTCATCGTTTCACATCATCGATGATCCTTACTCGCCTAGCGGTAATCCTTCTGTACCAAGGATAACAAAACTCCTCACTCGCGAGGGTAACACTTAGTGTAACTGGAACATACAGTCCCTTAAGCTTAACTTTACTCGCCTTGCTTGCTTTAGGGAAGCGTCTTCCTGAACGACCTTTAAAGGGTATTCTTCTGTCGTCCATTCTATTATCTCCGGAATAAAATATGAAATTCTCATGATGTCGACCATTATTGAATCACTCAGTCCCTAATTCATGTTTAGTTTATCTTGTTCACCAATCCATACTGATTTCTTATTACTATGGGGTCTAATTTTTCCTTTTGGTAATCGCGTTGGAGTAACGAACGTATTTCTCGAAATGAGGATATGACTTTATGGCCTATACTCTTTTGNTTTTCCTTTTGGTAATCACGTTGGAGTCACGAACTTATTTCTCGAAATGAGGATATGACTTTATGGCCTATACTCTTTTGTTGTCTCAAGGCATGTCACCTCTCGTCCTTTCCTTCACTTGACTATAAATTCTGTAATACTGTCATCTTTTTGATCTACCGTTGTCATACATGTAGCACATCTTACTCATAATGCTTCATTAACTTTCTTCTTATTCCCCGCTAACATTTATGTCTATCACTTTATTCTGAAAACTCGAACAACACATTCTTTTGCTTTTAGCTCCCCTTGCTCCATCTACTGGCTCTTTGGGTTGCCTAACATTCTTTCTCCACTAGGGACAGGAGTCACACTAAGATAATATTTATGCCTTCCAGGATTCCAGTACCGATCTTTGTAGTACTCATATCTAGCTGTACTATTTTAGAGTACACCATATGGGTGTCTCACAAGGAGATCTATAAGAACATTTGCAATATCCTTAGAAAATGTCAACTAACGCAAACAATTCATCCATCATTTTGGGTTACTCTAAACCCAGCCGGATCCTAATATCCCGACCTTCTCTTAAACTACACATGTCAGCCCCCATAGGGCATAACTGGAATAGGTGTGATCCATTGTATATATCTTTGTTACTGTTGAAAGTAACTCAGAATGCTTATATTTCTCTGCTTGAATTGTAAATACTGTTAACCTTCATTAACTGGGTACCTCGTATCCTTCTTCACCTTGCTTCTTTTACTTGCTGAAACTTGTGTCTACCTTCCGATTCTCTTATTCCTTTTTACCGTAAGAGTGGATAGATATTCTTTCCTTATGGATCCTTATCAAGAAGCTTACACATCTTAGTACACACATGATCTGCTGGAGACCTTACATTTACTCATCATAAGCATGATGCAAAAATGAGTTCCTCTGACTCAACTCTTCCACAACCACATTCAATACCTTACCAATCATCTTTCTCGATGTAGCCATCATCGTATTATGAATAAGATAGAGTTTAGGAAATTTAGTTCTTAAAACTGAGCTCTACCACACGATCTAGAGTAAGAAGAAAGAGTGGCAGTCCTAAATGCCTTGTAGCCTCCTGCTTATAAGTGTGGTACACGACACACCCATAAACAAGACTCTACCAGACACGGCTTGTAGACTCCCTAGGACAGAACTGCTCTAATATCACTTTTATCACGACCCAAACCGATGGGCCGCGACAGGCATCTGGTACCTTACTCAACCGAGTACCAACATAACGTATCTTTTTGTGTCATACTATCATAGATAACTGTGGTGGAGAGGCTACCGTGACATAAGTAGAATACAACATGTAATACCAACTTATACATAAGACATACGGGCTTATAAGACCAAAATAATCACTCGTACATAGAACATAGGCCGATAAGGCCATACAATATTTTGCGTTCATGACATATGTCTACAAGCCTATAAGAATACATAATTGTCATAAAGGTCGGGATAGAGCCCCACCATACCAAACAATACACGTCTAAATCATACTGACCAAACAAGAAACTCCGGAGCAAATGGAGCGCACCAACACCTTCCGCTGAGCTGATAGCCTACTTGGAGGACTCTCGACCTGTCTATCGGGACTTGCGGGCATGCAACGTAGCATCCCCATGCAAAAGGGACGTCAGTACAAATAATATACCGAGTATGTAAGAAATAAAAATCAGTAACAATAGACATGAGAGAAACATGGAGTAAAAGACTCGACCTGTATGTCTGAATAACTCTGTGAATCATTAATATTTACCATGTCATGCATATGCGTATAAATGTCATACCATGCATAGGTATATACGTACATAGCATCATCAAGCCTCTGAGGGTATCCCATCATATCATTTCGGCCACTGTGGGCAAATCATCAACGTATACCAACTGATCAGGTGGTGGTGTATATATAACACCGTAACCTTTTTCCATATCCCATATACATATATTATACACATATACGCGTATATAACGCCATCTGGTCATGGGTCAATATAAATGAATGCAATGCATGATAAGTACGTCAATAAAAATTTTCGGAGTGTCATAAGACCATTATGCCTCTGATTAATATCATGAAATAGATTTTATCAACTTATATATTTTTTAAGACCCATGAACAGACGATAGAATAATAAGACTTATGGAAAAACAAGAATATACGCATCTCTAGAGTTTCTACGAATAGAGTAATTTATGGAAGTTGTGCATTTGCTCATTTTGTTTGTGTCGTATGGATCATGCCAAAAGAAAAAAGGGATAGCCTTAACATACCTGGACCGATTCTCTTGAAAATTCCTCTAACACACGTCTTTGCGACGAACACATAACAGCGGATTGAATTAGGGAAAAATTCATATGATATTCTTGAGAAAGATTGTACTATACTTCCTTAGAATCACGATATCATGCTGCTGCATTTTCATACAAATTGTGTAGCACTTATCCGTTACTTTTTGTTGAAAATTTCATATGAATTCCTTGGTTTGAGATATCATTCGTTAGCTTAGAAAGTATAAGAATCTCACTTTGTAAAGGATTCCTATGAAATCTTGTTTGAGAATCCAAAACGTTACTTAGCAAGCCAATGTTACTCACATAATAATGTAGGAAAAGATGTTAAGATTATGGGTTATGGGCCCTACTTTATATGATGACTTGGCCACCTCATCCTTTAATTGTGACACCTATCTTATGCACTTTAAGAGTCACATTTTGTGTCTGTGATCTTTGTTCCAATTGCTGCCACGTTTTTTGGCTTAGTCTTTGTCCAAAGACTTTAATTAATCATTCACTAATTATTAATTAACTTGTTAATTCTCCCATTATCCAATAATTATCCAATTATTCACATAATTAAGAATTATCTCAAATTATTTAAAATACTACTCAGTTTTAACACATTTTGCACCCCTTTATATTATGTCCATGTAGTACCTTGTATAACACTAGTTCATAAATACGGGGTATTGTAGCTTGGACCGTATTTTATCTCAAAATGTCAAACTTCAACGAAACTTCATTTTCTTTGATTTTCTTACCCTTTCACCTTCACAAATTTACTCATCACTTGTTTGAAGTATCATAATACTCATAATCTCTAAAAAATCTCATTCCCGAACTTATGTCGATTAGCTTACGACGAAACTTTAACGTGCGAAAATGCGGGATGTGACATCTCATTTTCGAGCTTATATCAATTTATTTATGGCGTACTTCCACGTATCAAAATATGGGGTGTAACAATACTGCACAATCTCACTCTATTATTTTGCATGAGACTGATGAGTCTTAGAGAGAGGTACAATATGGTTCTTTTTTTTTATTAGACTCTTCTTTTATGATATCTGGACAAAGGTGAAAACCTCAAAGAAATACTAGGGAAGTCAAGGTTATATCTCACCCCACTACGTTTGATGCTAAGAAAGTTGAGCTCTTCTACAAGTATTGCAATAAATCAGGTCATGAGAAGGAAAAATGTTACAAGTTAGTTGGTTATCCAGCACACTTTAAGTTTAATGGAACTAAACAGAGGAAAGCACCTTATGGAAGCCAACATGCTCATGTTGCACTTGCAGAAGAAGGATCAAGTGAAGGAGTTGGTGGAAATAATTTCTCCATAGTTCTGAGCAGCCAGGGATTCACTAAAGAGCAATGTGAACAGTTGATTAATATGTTTCAATCAGTGCAGGTTGGAGCCCCATCTGCTTCATCATCTGATGTTGTGGCAAGTGCTAATTTGGATAGTAATCAAACTAATGTGCATGTCTACATTGGTTCCTTTTCATCTCATTTATTCACACCCCGGATCATTTATTCCGGTGCTACTCAACACATAACTTTTGATAAGTTTCTCCTGCATAACATTAAAGACTTTTCAGTACCTAGATTGGTTAATTTGTCTAATTCTTATAAAGTCAAAGTGACTTATGCTGGTAGCATATTTCTTACACCTGATTTTGTACTCCATAATGTCCTCTTTGTTCATACATTTCATCATAATCTCTTATCAGTGCATCAATTATGTTATCAAAATAATTGTATTCTAATTTTTTGTAAGTTCGGTTGTTTCTTTCAGGCCCCTTCAATGAAGAGGGTTCAAATTTTTGGTGAAGCAAAGGCAGGGCTATATATGTTAAAGGAAAATATTTCACCACTGAGTACCTCTTCTTTTTCAAACCTGAATGGTCAAGCTCTTGATCAAGCTGATTTAGTGTCTAGTCCAGGGTCCAAGTCGTGTAGTCCAAAGTCTTTTATTTTTCAGTCTGAGTATAATATTGTCAAGTCTCCAAATTTAAGTCTGTCTAGTTCTGTTTATCAAAGCAAATGCAATACTATTACCAATAAAAAAATTATTATTTCTACTCTTTCTAATCAAGAGAAACTTTGGAGTCATTGGCATTTTCCTTACAATTCAATGAAGTACATCACTGATATACCTTTTTCTGCAACCAAAACTAATCTACCTTGTATTATCTGTCCCATGGCTAGGCAATCTAAGCCTGCATTTCCTATCAGTACAATCATTACCAAATAATACTTTGACTTAATCCACATTGATACATGGGGACCCTATAAAATACCAACATACAGAGAAAAAAGATACTTTCTCACCATAGGAGAACCTGGACTTACCTTTTATCCACTACGTCCAATGCATTCCTTATTTTAAAGTCTTTTCTTCTTGTTGTTGAAAGACAATTTTCAGCAAAAGCTAAAGTTATTCGTTCAGACAATGCATATGAGTTAGGGACAGGGAAAGTTGTCTTTGATTATTTTGCTTCTCAAGGTATAGTTCACCAAACTACTTATGTTTCCACTCCACAACAAAATGGAGTGGTTTAGAGAAAAAGTAGACACTTATTGGAAACTTGTAGAGCATTGCTTTTTCAATCTAGTATTCCAAAACAATATTGGGGTGAATGCTTATTGACGGCTACATACTTGATAAACAGGCTTCCTTCTAGGGTTCTAGACTATAAATCTCCCTATGAAGTCCTTCTTGGACAGAAACCTAATTACAATACTTAAGAGCCTTTGGATATTTATGTTTCACTTCTACCTTAGCTAAGGGAAGAGATAAACTTGAGCCTAGAGCCTTTTCAAGTATTTTTTTGGGATATCCCTTTGGGGGAAAGGGCTATAAGGTGTTGAATCTTCAATCCAATCAGATACACATATCCATAGATCTAAAGTTTGCTGAGTCAATATTCTCTTTTTCTTCTTATACTATCATGTCAAAAGTATTTTCTGATAATTCCTCCCTCCTCCTTTTGAACCTCTATCTTCCCCTGTTTCTACTTCAACTCCTACTTCTACTCCACTTTCACCTTCTTCCCCTATGCCAGTCAGTACTACTACTTCTACTCTCAACACTCCCTCACCCCCGTCTCAGTTTAGCAGTTCTTCTTCAATACTCAGCAATCCCCCTTCCCCCATTTCCCTCCCACTTCTCTCTTCTGATGAAATATTGCCTCAAGTACTAGCTCAAGACCTGCGCAGATCTCAAAGGGACCACAATCCTCCCAAGTATTTATCAAACTACATTTGTCATAATGCATATTCTGTTTTTTCTCCTAACCCACCTTTTCTTCCTTTTCATTCTTTTGCTTTTTTTGCTTTGACTATGCAAAATCAACACATTATCAATTTCATTTTCCAAATACATGAACCTCGATCTAACCAGCAAGAAACATTGTATCTAGGTTGGCAGTCTGCTATGGATAATGAATTTAAAGCATTGGCTTCCAACCGTACTTGAAATGTTGTAGTTCTTCCCAAAAGCAAAAAGGCCCTGCCTTGCAAATGGGTATATAAGGTCAAGTTAAGGTCAGATGGATCACTTGAAAGACTAAAAGCAAGGTTAGTTATTCGGGGAGATACACAATGAGAGGGGATAAATTACAATAAAACATTCTCATATGTGGTGAAGATGACCACAATCCGGTATATTTTAAGTATTTCAATCAAGAAAGATTGGACCGTGTATCAACTTGATGTCAACAGTGCCTTTCTTCATGGTGATCTTGATGAAGAGGTATGCATGCGCTTTCCTCCTAGGATGCCTGCACCTTCCCTTTCTCATGTTTGTCGACTTCGTAAATCGTTATATGGGCTTAAACAAGCTTCTCGTTAGTGGTATGCGAGACTCTCTTCTGCTTTGAAAACCAGAGGTTTCAGTCCCTCGTTGAATGACTATTCCCTTTTTTCAAAGCTATTAGAGAACTTGTGACTATTTTGCCCTCGAGCTTTTATCTGAATTTGATTGTATCGACTCAAAGCCTCTCTGCACTCCTTTGAACCCTACTGTCAAATTTTCCTCTGATTTTGGCTCACCATTGCCTTATCCAACCATATACAGAAAGCTCGTCGGCAAGCTAAAGTTTTTGACGAATACTCGGCATGACCTCTCCTATGTTGTTCAGACTCTTAGTCAATACATGCAATCCCTTGTGATGGTCATTACCATGCAGCCCTTTGCACTCTTCGTTATTTATCTCATGATCCTGGTTTGGGGATTTTTATGTCGCCAGAACCGTCTTTCCAATTACTTGATTTTTGTGACTCCAATTGGGCTTTTTGTTTCGATACCCCAAGATCTGTGAGTGGATGTTTTCTTAGTTTTGGAGGAAGCCCTGTCTCTTGGAAATCCAAGAAATAACCTGTTGTGGCACTTTTTTCCGTGGAAGCTGAGTATAGATCTATGCGACGACTTGTGGCAGAAATCAGAAATCACCTGGATTGTCCGCCTATTACATGATCTTTATTTGCAGCATTCTCTTCCCATTCCTCTCTATTGTGACAGCCAAGCAGCTATACATATAGCGAAGAATCCTATCATTCACGAACAAACCAAGCATATAGAATTTGATTGCTAATTCGTTCGTGGAAAGTTGCTTGATGGTTTGATTTCGCTCTCTTTTGTGCCTTCTTTTTCCTAGCTTGCCGATCTTTTCACGAAAGCTTTAGCTGGACCTTCTCTTCGTTTTCTTTTGGGCAAGTTGGGAGTCCGATCTCCGGCCTCTCACTTGAGGGGGGTGTTGACGGAGGAATTCATTCTGTTAACGATGAGGATAATCGACGTTTAAAGGAAGATGAACGATGAGGATAATCGACGTTTAAAGGAAGATGAAAGAAGCTTTAAGGCATCGGTGATATCGAATGAAATAAGATAACCTTTGGATAAGGTTAATTTTAGGAGTTCATTGTCTGAAAAGATGAAGGATGTTGGGCCTCTAAATAAGGAAGTTTGTATACGGCCCAACAACAAACAAATATAGCCCAACTTTAGACAAGTACAACCCAAAAGGAATAAAATGGAGTCCAATACATTTAAGTATAAAAATCTGAAGGCTTTGGATTCTTCTAGAAAGAATACACGTATTAGCAGATATGATTTACCTTCTAACATTTTTCTTGATAGAATTTAGAATTAGTTTTTACACAGCCAATCATGTATAGGACAATTGTGTATAGTTAGTTGCAGAAGAATATTCTTTTAGGTTCTTTCTCATGTCTTTATACACAAAGTTGTATAAAATTCAATACACAGAAAATGAAAGCTTGAACAGTCTTTCACAAAAAGTATTAATTCTTCACTATGTTATACTTGAAATTACCACACAAATATATTCTCTTTTATCTAGCAAGATCTCTGGTAAACAACTTTATATTTTTCTTTTTGGTAAGAAAACATGGGTATGAACCCACAAAAAACAAAAAGGCTAACGTTTATAAAAGATGCACATATATATAGATAGAATCATGAAGCAACTAGGAACTAAGCTATTAGGAGGTTCAACTAGAAAATGAACATCAGGACCGTAAGAGTAAACAAAGTGAAACAGAAAACCTTTTGAAAAGTTTGCTTCTCGATGAGCACGAGAGATCAAAATTTGATCAAAACAAATTCACAGCTTGAGATTGTGGATGAGATCTATGATCAGAATACAAAGCATTGAGGCTCTTTTGATTATTCATGTCAACAACCACCTTATTATCATATTCCAAAAGTAACAGCTTGACGACATTGAAAATGTGAAATTGATATGTAATATCTGTCATTTGGCAAGATAACAAAGCTGTCATTTCTGCACCTTTTTAACTTGTTTATGGTGATGTTTGGAAATTTTATCACACTCAAACATAAAAAGAAAGTATATAGTACTTCCTAACAATTGAAGATGGTTTTAGTAGATACGTCTGGACTCATCTTCTCCTATGCTGCAAAGCATGCTTTTTCTCCACTAAAAATGCCTTCATTGCCTTTAGTTCAAACTCATGTTTCGCATCTTTTCCTAGACCTAAAGGTTTGATAATATTTTTGACATTGCTTTTAGTTGTTAAGTTATTACCTTCTTTTATGAAAGATGGAATAATCCATCATAGCCTCCACAACAAAATGAAGTTGCGGGAAGGAAAACAAGCTGCAAGGCCCTATTAATCTCATTTACATCTCTAAGTAGATATTGACTTCCCGCATCGATGGGTTAAGGTGACTAATTGGTCTCTTTTATGATCTTGGCAAGATTCATTTTTTGAGCTAATTGTTGGGTCGGGTTGAGTTGGACATAAGGTCCCTTTATATATATATATATATATATATATATATATATATATATATATATATATATATATATATATATATATCATAGACAAGCACACTCCAATTTATTGTTTACCATATGTTGGACCCATCTTATATTGTCCACGCCAAGCCTGGGCATGTGGAGGTGTTGAGTTCCCACATCCCTTAGTTAAGGGTGACTTGATCTCTTTATTTAATCTTGAGCAATTTTCAATTATGTAAGTTATTTTTTTTTAGCCAACGGTCTTTCGGAAGCAATTTATCTATCTCTACAAGATAGGTATAAGGTTTGCATATACTTTACCTTTCCCAGATCCCACGATGTGGGAATACCCTGAGTAGTTGTTGTTATTGTTATTGTTAAGAAATTCTCAACTATTAAGCTAGTTTTTTGGGTTGGTATCACGACCTTGAATTTCCACCCTCGGGACCGTGATGGCGCCTAACATTTTCCTTGCTAGGCAAGCCAACGTTAGCTATAATTATTGAACATTTTTAAGAATTCAAATCAAATGATAACAATAAATCTGAATAGTCTGAAACAGGGTGATCAACAAATAAATAACGTAATCCAAATACTATCCCAAAATCTGGTGTCACGAATACATGAGCGTCCAGAGTACTACAAATAATAGTCTGAATAAAACATAACTGTCTGAATCAAAATAAATAGCTAAGATGACATTGAAGGGAACTTTAGGACTGCAGACGTCGTGCAGCTATACATCAAGTCTCCACTGATAGCTAGATCCGAGCAATCTCACTCAGCGTTGTTGGGACCAACTTCGGTATTTACACAAGAAGTGCAGAGTATAGTATGAGTACAACCGACCCCATGTACTCTGTAAGTGCCGATCCTAACCCTGACAAAGTAGTGACGAGGCTAAGACAGGTCACTTACAATAACTTGTACACAATAATAATAATAACAGAAAAGACAGGAAATAGAAGTAAAGCAGTCGACTCATAAAAACGAACTCGAAATCCAACTACTAGAGATCCTAGAATAACAAATCTCATAAACTCATCTCATAATACCGAGGCAAATCCAATAGTCACAAACAATTACAACATATATAATCTGTTGCGGTGCGCAACCCGATCCCGCCATATCATCATTTGTCAAATTAGCTAAGTCCCATTTTTTCCTCTTTTATCCAGCTGCAGGTGTCGCAATTGCAAAGTCATGTTCGTAATTGCGACCAACGAAAATGCGAGACAAGGATCGCAAATGCGAAATCTGCCTTAGAGCCACAGGAATCGCAAATGCGACAAAATGATCGCAAATGCGAAGTTCTGCCTTAGAACATGCGACCAGCATCTTCGAAATTGCGAAGGAATACTATTTTTCCAGTGATCGCAAATGCGACCAAGTGATCGCAAATGCGATCCTGAGCTGTTCGCAATTGCGAACTATTTCCGTGCAAATGCGAGGTTACCCAATCACAGGCCCTGCTCGCAAATGCAAACTCTTATTCGCAAAAGCGAGGCTCGCAATTGCGAGCCAGACCTCACAAATGCAAGATCTGCAGCAGACAACAATGATGGTATTGCACCAGCAATCTTCACAATAGTAAACATGTCTGACACTCACCCGAGCCCCTTGGACTCCAAACCAAATATTCACACAAGTGTAATAACATCATATGAACTTGCTCGCGCAATCAAATCACCAAAATAACATCTATATCTACAAATCAATCCTCCAAATGAATGAAATTTTAAAGTAAAACTCAAGAACACTATAATCATATCTAACCGTTAGAATCATGTCAAATCAATTTCGAATTGCACCAAATTTTGCAGACAAGTTTCAAATAGCGATACAGACACATTCCAAGTTTCAACATCAAAATCCAAACCCGATAACTAAGAAGTCAACTTACGGTCAAACTTAGTAAATTTTCAAACTTTCAAAATGCTAGTTTTCGACAAAATGAGTCAAATAAATTTAGGGACCTCCAATGTAAATTCTGGGCATGCGGCCAAGGCCAAAATCACGATCTGGACCTACCGGAATTGTCAAAATATCGATCTGAGGTCGTTTTCACAAAATATTGACCGTGGTCTACTCAAATTGATTTTAAAGCCAAAATCATGTTTTCTTCAAAATAGCTTTTCACATAAAAGCTTTTCAAAAAGCGACATGGACCACACACGCAAACCAAGAAATATCAAACAAAACTAATGGAGGTCTCGGAACACGAAATTAAGGGCTAATACTCAAAATAACTTATCGGGTGATCACATTCTTGACCTCTAAAACCAATGTTCGTTCTCGAACAGACATAGAAAGGTACCTAGACTGGTGAAAAGGTGTGGGTGTCTACTCTGCATATTGGACTCGGACTCCCACATAGCTTCCTCGATCGGTTGACCTTTCCACTACACTCTAACTGAAGGATAACTATTAGACCTCAACTTCCAGACCAGCCGGGCCAAAATGGTCACCAAATCCTCCTCATAAGTAAAATCCTTATCTAATTGGACTGAGCTGAAATCTAATACATGGGAGAGATCACCATGATACTTCTGGAGCATGGACATATGGAACACCAGATGGACAACTGATAAGCCAGGTGGCAATGCAAGCTTGTAGGCCACCTCACCAACTCTCTCAATGATCTCAAAGGGTCCGATATACCTAGGGCTCAACTTGCCCTTCTTCCTGAACCTCGTCACACCCTTCATAGGTAAAACCCGGAGCAATACTCTCTATCCAATTATGAATGCAACATCACAAACTCTCCGATCGGCGTAACTCTTCTGCCTAGATCGTGCCGTACATAGTAGATCCTGAATCATCTTGACCTTTTCCAAGGCATCCTGAACCAAATCGATACCCAACAACCGAGCCTCTCCTAGCTCAAACCAACCAATTAGCGAACGACACCGCCTCCCATATAGGGCCTCATAAGGAGCCATCTGAATAATCGATTGATAGTTGTTGTTGTAGGCAAACTTCGCAAGCGGCAAGAACTGATCCCAAGAACCCCCGAAATCCATAACATAGGCTCGAAACATATCCTCCAATATCTGAATTGTGCTCTCGAACTGCCCGTCCGTCTGGGGGTGAAATGATGTACGCAACTTAAGTCGCGTGCCTAACTCACGTTGTACTGCCCGCTAGAAATGCAATGTGAACTGCGTGTCCCTATCGGAAATAATGGACACTGGCATACCGTGTAGATGACAAATCCCGCGGATATAGATTTCAGCCAACCGCTCTGAAGAATAGCTAACTGCCATCGGAATTAAATGCACTGACTTGCTCAACCTATCCACAATCACCCATACAACATCAAATTTCTTCTGAGTTTGTGGGAGCCCAACAACAAAATTCATGGTAATACGCTACCATTTCCACCCAAGAATCTCAAGCCTCTAAAGTAAACTGCCAGGCCTCTGATGTTCGTACATTACCTGTTGGCAATTCAAACATCGAGCCACATATGCAACTATATGTTTTTTC
Source organism: Nicotiana otophora (assembly GCA_000715115.1). Lineage (NCBI taxonomy): Eukaryota > Viridiplantae > Streptophyta > Magnoliopsida > Solanales > Solanaceae > Nicotiana > Nicotiana otophora. The sequence continues at coordinate 316,758 of AWOL01S0013206.1, read as the reverse complement.
ATTCATCTCTACCAATAATGCTTCCTCAAATCCTGATACATCTTGGCGGTACCCGGATGGATAGAATACCGCGAACTGTGGGCCTTCTCATGAATCAACTCACAAAGCCCATCCATATTGGGCACACAAATCCGACCCTACATCTGCAACACCTCATCATCCCCAATAAAAACCTTCTTGGCATCACCGTGCTGCACCGTGTCCTTAAGGATAAGCAAATGGGGGTCATCATACTGACGCTCTCTGATGCGCTCATACAAAGAAGACCGAGAAACTGTGCAAGCAAGAACCCGACTAGGCTCCGAAATATCTAACCTCACGAACTGATTGGCCAAGACCTAAAAATATGATGCTATAGGTCTCTCACCATTTGGAATATATGCAAGGCTACCCATACTCACAACCTTCCTACTCAAGTCATCAGCCACTATATTGGACTTCTCGGGATGATATAAAATGGTGATATCATAATCTTTTAACAGCTCTAACCACCTTCGCTACCTCAAGTTGAGATCCTTTTGCTTAAATAAGTACTGCAGACTCCGATGATTTGTGAATACCTCACACGACACACCGTAGAGGTTATGCATCCAAATATTCAATGCATGGACAATCTCTGCCAATTACGAATAGGGTAATTTTTCTCATGAACCTTCAACTGTCGAGACGCGTATGAAATCACCTTGTCATCCTGCATCAATACTGTACCAAACCCAATACGCGATGCATCATAATACCAATACCAGAGTTGTAGTCAAGGCAGTCTTGAACTTCTGAAAGCTCAACTCACACTCATCACACCACCTGAATGGGGAACCTTCTGAGTCAATCTAGCTAATGGGGTTGCGATGGATGAAAACCCCTCTACGAACCGATGATAATAACCCGCCAAACCTAGAAAGCTCTGAATCTCTATAGCTGAAGTAGGTCTAGGCCAGTTCTGAACTGCTTGTATCTTCTTAGGATCCGCCTTAGTGCCCTCGACAGATACAACATTCCCCAAAAAGGCAACCGAGTCCAACCAAAACTCACACTTTGAAAACTTGGCGTACAACTGACCATCTCTCAGGGTCTGAAGTACCACCAGAAGATGTTGCTCATGCTCCTCTTGATTGCGGGAGTAGATCAAGATATGATCAATGAAGACGATCGCAAAAGAATCCATATAGAGCTTAAATACCCGATTCATCAAATCCATAAATGTTGCTGGGGCATTTGTCAAGGCAAATGACATCACTAGAAACTCATAATACCCGTACCGAGTCCGAAAAGCTTTCTTAGGGACATCCGATGCCTTAATCTTCAACTGATGGTAGCTAGATTGCAAATCAATATTCAAAAATATTTTGGCACCCTGAAGCTGATCAAATAAGTCAACAATCCTCGGCAAGGGATACTTTTTCTTCATGGTGACTTTGTTCAACTACCTATAATGTATACACATTCTCATCGAACCATCCTTCTTCTTCACAAACAACATTGGCGCACCCCAGGGCAAGACACTAGGTCTAATGAATCCTTTATCAAGTAAATCCTAGAATTGCTCTTTTAGTTCTTTCAACTCAAGTGGCGCCATACAGTATGGTGGAACAGAAACATGCTGAGTTCCTGGAGCCAAGTCAATATAAAAATCAATATCCCTATCGGGTGGCATCCCGAACAGATCTGCAGGAAACACCTTTGGAAACTCACGTACAACGAGTACTGAATCCATGGAAGGAATTTCCACACTAGAATCACGAACATAAGCAAAATATGCTAGACATTCCTTCTTGACCATATGTCGAGCCTTCACATAAGAAATAAATATGCTAGTAGAATGCTCAAGAGTCCCCCTCCACTCTAATCAGGGTAACTCCGGTATGGCTAAAGTCACCATCTTGACGTGACAGTCCAATATAGCATGATAAGGTGACAACCAATCCATGCTCAATATAATATCAAATTTCACCATATCAAGAAGTAGGAGATCTACACTAGTCTCAAGGCTCCCGATAGAAACTACACACGAGCGATAAACATGATCTATAATAATAGAAACTCCCACAGGCATAGACACATATATAGGAGCACTCAAAGAATCACGAGGCACAATCAGATATAAAGCAAAATAGGATGACACGTAGGAATAAGTAGAGCCCAGATCAAATAGAACTGAAGCATCTCTATGGAAAACCAGAACAATACCTGTGTCAGATGACTCGGCCATAGGTCTAGCTAGGAATGCATAAAAAGGGACTGGGTCCCACCACTCTGACCTCCGCCCCTCGAGCAACCCCTAGTTGGCTGGCCTCCACCTCTAATGGCCTGACCTCTACCTCTAACAACCTGACCACCGCCTCTAGCTGGCTATGCGGGTGGTGGAGCAACCAGTGCCAGTATAATGATACGGGAACCATGTTGAGGTCTACTTCTCGTCAATCTAGGGCAATACCTCCTGATGTGACCTATGCCCCCATACTTAAAGAATTCACTCGGCTGTTGAGACTGACCTTGACTGCCCGGATAGACTCTGTAGTAACTTTGAAGTAGTTGTGAACTGATAAGAGCTGAAGGTACACTGAATGCTAGCTGCTCATGACAAGATCCATAAGAACCACGGCCGCCCGAAGCATCATGGTCTACCTGAAGAGCTGACTAAATCGGCCTAGGAGGATGGCCTCTACCAAAGAACCTCTGCCTCTAGATGAGGCATCACTGAATCCACCGAAATGACGGAGCCTCTTCTCAGATGTCGACCCTCTATCCTGACTACGAACCATCTCGATCTGTCTATCAATCTCTACGACCCTCTGGAAAGAAATATCATCCCCTCTCTCCTTGGCCAATTGAAGCATAATGCTGAAGGTAAGACCATTAATAAACCTCCTCACTCTCTCTCTATCGGTAGGAATCAACATAGTTGCATGACGGGCCAGATCCACAAATCTGGTCTCGTACTAGGTAACCGTCATGCTACCCTGCTGAAGGCGCTCAAACTGCCTTTGGTACTCCTCTCTCAGAGTGAAAGGAATAAACTTCTCCAGAAATAGCTCTGAAAACTGATCCCAGGTAAGTGAAGGTGAACCAGCTGGTCTGCTCCACTCAAAATCCTGCAACCACCTCTCGGAAGAATCGGTCATCTGGAATACTATAAAGTCGACCCTATTGGTCTCAACAATACCCATATTGCGCAACACCTCATGGCAACAGTCCAATTAATCATATGAGTCCTCATAGGGTGCATCGCTATAATGAACAGGAAAGAGCTTGTTGAACTTATTCAACCTCACCAATCCCTCAAAAGACATCGCGGGCCTCTCCCTAGGCTGTGTAGCAACTACGGGTTGAACTACCCCAATTGTTAGAGTTGTCGGAGTCTGGTATAGGGGAGCTATCCGCTCCGGAGTGTGAGTGGCAGAAGTCTATGCTCCTCCCCTAGCCTGAGAGAAGGCTGGTGCCATAGAAAATGCTCTGGTCTGAGCCACACTCTCCATGAGTCCAACTAAGCGGACTAGAGCGTCCTGAAATACGAGAGTGGCTATGAATCCCTCTGGGAACTGAGCAGGTCGCAATCTGAACTGGGACCTCTTCCTCATGGTCAGTCCGAAGCTCCACCATGGGTGCTGCTACTACTCGTGCTCTAGGCTGAGCTCTACCTTTACCTCCACCCCTACCCCTGGTAGTGACTGCAATATGGGGCTCTAGCTCCTGCCCGGTTGTAGACGTTGTGTGAGTTCTCATCATCTGCGAGAGAACAAGAGTAGAATGATTCAAATTTCAATAATGCTAAATAAATCGCACGATAGAGAAGAAAGAAGTGAAATTTTCCTAAAGCCTTATAGCCTCTGAAAGATAAGTACAAACATCTCCGTACTGATCCTCCAGACTCTACCAAGCTTGCTCATGACTTGTGAGACCTGGGCAACCTAGTGCTCTGATACTAACTTGTCACGATCCGGAATTCCCACCCTCGGGGCCGTGATGGCGCCTAACATTTCACTTGCTAAGCAAGCCAATGTTAGCTATAATTATTAACTATTTTTAACAATTTAAATCAAAAGATAACAATAAAAATGAATAGTCTGAAACAGGGTGATAAACAAATAAATGACGTAATCCAAATACAATCCCAAAATTTGGTGTCACGAATACATGAGCGTCTAGAGTACTACAGATAATAGTATAAATAAAACATAACTGTCTGAATCAAAATAAATAGCTAAGATGACATAGAAGGGAACTTTAGGGTTGCAAGCGCCGTGCAACTATACATCAAGTCTCCACTGATAGCTAGATCCGAGCAATCTCACTCAGTGCTGCTGGGACCAACTTTGGTATCTGCACAAGAAGTGCAGAGTGTAGTATGAGTACGACCGACCCCATATACTCTGTAAGTGCCGATCCTAACCCTGACAAAGTAGTGACGAGGATAAGACGGGTCACTTACAATAGCTTGTACGCAATAATAATAATAACAGAAAAAACAGAAAATAGAAGTAAAGCAGTTGACTCATAAAAACAAACTCGAAATCCAACTACTAGAGAGCCTAGAATAGCAAATCTCATAAACTCTTCTCAAAATACAGAGACAAATCCAATAGTCACAAATAATTACAACATATATAATATGTTGCGGCGCATAACCGGATCCCACCATATCATCATCTGTCAACATCAAAATTTGTCCTTAATCCACCATTTTAATTCATTACCTTTCCATTTCCGTTGCAGCATGCAACCTGCTCCCCAAACAATTTCAATCAAAAATAGCAATTCAACAACCAAAATTTATAAGAATTTCTACATCAAGAGAGTAAATGTACGAGGCAGTGAAAAATCACATAATAATCAAAGAATCTCTAACAATTCGAATGTCTCAACCTTGCCAGCTCATCGGTATCTATCAATTAGACAACTCATGTAAGAGAAATCACGTTATAGAAAGCAACAAATATTACAAAACTATAAGGCAAGTAAGACATATGACAATTTAGATATGCAAATAAAGCAAATAGAGACAAGTAGCAAACAAGCATGGAATCATGGAAGGGATGGACAATTTAATATAAGAATAACGAAATGACAAGTAACAATTATGGCATGAAAGTGAATAAAGCGGGTAGCATTTAAGGCATGAAACGAGATACATCATGAAGTAATGAAAACATGGAAGAAAGTATCATAACAGTGCATATACACTCGTCATCTCGCATATACGTTGTTTCCCACATAATTCACATAACATGTAGTTTGAGGTTCCCTAATTCCCTCAAACCAAAGTTAGACCCAATATTTACCTCACTCTGTAACTCAAGCAATCAACCAATAATGGCCTTGCCATTTGAACAAGCCTCCAAACCAATCAAATCTAGCAAATTATTGACCAAATAATTCAAAATAAGCTTTAGAAACTACCTACAAATGAAAGAGGTTCAATTTTGATCTTTTTCGAAAAAGTCAACAAAAGTCAACCCCGGGCTCGCTTGTTCAAAACCTGAGCTCGGACCAAAACTTGATTACACATTCACTCCTGAGCCTGGTTATATATTTCATTTTGAAATCCGACCTCAACTCAAGGTCTAAATCTTAATTTTATAAAAATCCCCAATTCTACCCAAATCCCTAATTTCTACCATGAAAATCCTAAATTTGATGTTGAAATCTCATGAAATGTAATGGGTAATTAAAAATAAAATAGATTAAAGTCACTTACTATTGAATTTGGGAAGAAATGTCTCTTGAAAAATTGACTCTAGAGTGTTTAGGGTTGAGAAATAGTGTGAAATGAGCTAAGTCCCGTTTTCCCCCTCTTTTACCCAGCTGCAGGTGTCGCAATTGCGAAGTCATATTCGCAATTGCGACCAACGCAAATATGAGACAAGGGTCGCATATGTAAAACCTGCCTCAGATCCAGAAGAGTCGCAAATGCGACAAAATGATCGCAAATGTGAAGTTTCCACCTTCGCAAATGCGACCAGCATCTTCATAATTGCGAAGGAATACTGTTTTGCCAAGCATTGCAAATGAGACCAAGTGATCACAAGCGATCTTGAGATGTTCTTAATTGCGAACCATTTTCTCGCAAATGCGAGGTTACCCTATCCTAGGCCCTGCTCGCAAATGCGAACTCTCGTTCGCAAAAGCGAGGCTCGCAATTGCGAGCCAGACCTTGCAAATGCAAGATTTGCAGCAGACACTAGAGCTAGTATTGCACCAGCAATCTTCGCACTAGCAAAAATCATTTGAAACACGTTCGACACTCACTCGAGCTCCTCGGGCTCCAAACCAAACATGCACTCAAGTGTAATAACATCATACGAACTTGCTCGTGCAATCAAATCACCAAAATAACATTTAAATCTACAAATCAATCCTCAAAACGAATGAAATTTCAAAATAAAACTCAAGAACACTAGAATCACATCTAAGCGTCCGAATCATGTCAAATCAATTCTGAATTGCACCAAATTTTGCAGATTAGTTTCAAATAGCGATACAGACTCATTCCAAGTTTCAACATCAAAATCTGAACATGTTAGCTAAGAAGCCAACTTACGGTCAAACTTAGTAAATTTTCAAACTTTCAAAATGCTAGTTTCCGGTAAAATGAGTCAAATCAATTTAGGGACCTCCAATTTTAATTTTGGGCATACACCCAAGTCCAAAATAACTTTACGGATCTACCTGAATCGTCAAAATACCAATCCGAGGTCGTTTTCATAAAATGTTGACCATGACAACTCTATTTCTTTAAGCCAAAATCATGTTTCTTCAAAATTTTCACATAAAAGCTTTTCAAAAAGCGATACGGATCACGCACACAAACCAAGAAACATCAAACGAAACTAACAGAGATATTTGAATACGAAATTAAGGGATAATACTCAAAATGACTTATCGAATCATCACAATTAGGCATTAGGCCCAATATATATCTCTTTACGGTGTATCTTGACAACCACCTATTGGATAATTAAATTTTCCACTTCTTTGCTTGAAAAAACACCTTAAGTGTTACATGGGTCCCCACCCTCATATGCACCTCACAAATCCTTTGACTGCTTGTGGTCTGTCACTATTCCACGTAAGACGGACAAAATTCAAGTAGGTATATTTCCTGGGGTATTTTTGGGACATCCTTCGAGCAAAAAAGCATGCAAATTGCTAGTTCTTTCTATCTACTCCATTATACATGCCAAGGATGTTTATTTAGTATCTTTTTGCCGGGGATGCACTTAAACTTCCTGTTGTTGGTACCTAACTTTTTTTTTTCCCCCTCTTTTTCTCCCTTCCACATTAACGTTGTAGCCAATCTACCAGAGAAGTGAGAAGACGTTTTTTATTACTAGTATAGATTACGGGAGAGATTGATGAGTTAAGACAAAAATAAGGTGATCGAATTTCTACATCACATGCTGTGGACCCGAGGCGCGGAATGTAGGAGTCAGCAATGACGAAGCAACCGAAAAATTATATTCCCTCTGTTTCAATTATGTAAATTCATTTGATTGGATACGGAGTTTAAAGAAAAAAAAAAGATTTTTGAATTTACGGTATAAAATGAGGTACATATATTTTGTGTGGTTATAAATCATTGCACAAAGATAAATTGTTTCCAAATAAGAACATAGGTCATTCTTTTTTGTACGGACTAAAAATAAAATAAATTCACATGTGTTCAAAATAAGGAGAAAGATTGTATTAGCAATTCATCCAACTAATACTAATCCTGCAATAAGGATGCAAATGCAATGGAGCCAAAATTGTAGCTCAAACAATAGAGTGTTTGCTAAACAATAATGAAATTGACTTCTTAAATTATCGCCAATGAAAATGGAATAAACTTAAAGTGAGAATAAATGGTTCTAATTAGTTGATTTTTGTGTTTTTGGTATTAAATTAATTATTTATTGAGTAATTTTAATTCTAATTTGGAATTGTTTTTTGAGTTTACGCCAAAACAAAAAGTCTCTCCGAATGCCTAAGCGTATGTCCAGAGTAATAGAGCTTATGCCTCATGATATATGCCCCCTAGATCGCCCCGGTACATTTTATTACGGCGCGCCTAGGGACTCCTTTAAAAATAATATAACGATCCGACCGGTCGTTTTGAGTTCTAGCACGTCGTTCGAAGGTTTGAGACCTTGAGTAGCTTCACTTCATGTTTTATGACCTGTACGTGTGGTTGTAATTGAATTTCGGGAAGTTTGGAATTGATCCGGAAGGAAAATTCTCAATTAGGAAGTTTTAAGTTGGAAGAGTTGACCAACGTTTGACTTTTGAGTAAACAACCTCGGAATCGAGATTTGAAGGTTCCAATAGGTTCGTATGATAATTTCGGACTTGAGCGTATGTTCGGGTTGAGTATCGGGTGGCCCGAGAGTATTTCGGCACTTATTGTAGAAAGTTGACATTTTGAAGGTTTTAGAAATTCCTAAGTTTGATATGAAGTGGACTTTGGCGTTATCGATGTACGTTTGGAATTTTGAGTCTTGGAATAGGTTCGTATCATGATTTATAACTTGCACGTAAAGTTTGGCATCATTCCGGAATGTTTAAGTATGATTCGGACGCGTTCGTCGAAGTTGGAATGTTTAAAAGATAAAAGAAGGATTTTGATTGTTGATTTGGGATTTTGATATTATTCGTGGCGTTTCGAGCCTTCGGATAAGTTTAAATAAGGTATTGAGACTTATTGGTATGATTGGACAAGTCCCGGGGGGCCTCAGATGAGTTTCAGGGTGGTTTCGGGTCATTTCTCCATATTTTGGTGTTGTTGTTGCTGGTTCTAGTTTTGTTCTTTGCGAACACGTAAGGGTGATCGCATTCACGAAGAAGGATTTGAACTAGAGGATGGTTTGCTCTTCGCGTTCGCGTGTAGGACTCATGTTTGCGAATGTATGGGTCTGAGGTGAATCGCGTTCACGATAGGGGTGTCGCGTTCGCGTAAGAGAAGCTGGTCCTGGGAATCATGGCCTATGCATTCGCGGAGGCGGGTTGCATTCGTGATGGTCAGGCCTGGTAAGGCATCACGTTTGCGGGCCTGCTCTTGCATTCACGAAGGAGGTTTTGGACTGGAATGGAGCTTGTGCTTCGCGACGCGAGGCACATACTGCGTTCGCAAAGAAGATCGTCTGGGCAGTGTATAAGATTGCAAGAACAGGTTTTGGCACATTTTATCTCAAATCTTCCATGGGATCCGAGCTTGGGGAGATTTTTGAAGGAGCTTCTTCGTCATCCATCACTAGGTAAGTTATTTCTACATATTGTGAGTTAAATATATGAGCTATATATAAATTATACATGGATTTGAACATGAAAATTGGTGGAAATTGTGGAGATTTTAAAGAAAACTTAGAAATTATATTTTTGAATTTTGACCAGGAAATTGGATTTAGAATTAGGGATAAATTAAATATTTGAGTTCGTGGTGTTATGAGTAATATTTCTTTTCGAAAATTTTTGAAATCCGGGCACTTGAGCCCGATGGTTGACTTTGTTGACTTTTCTAGCAGAGTTGGGGATTGTTATAAATTGATTAATTATAAATGTTGGAGTATATTCTTATTGGTTTGCATGCTGTTTGACTAGTTTCGGATTGATGGGCATCGATTTGAGGTGTTAGAGAGGCGCTGGAGCCGATTATAGGCTTTCGGAGCAAGGTAAGTCTCCTGTCTAATCTTGTGAGGAGGAATTTACCCTCGTGGGTATTATATTTGTTATGTGCTACATGTTATGAGAGCTACACACGTATGAGGTGACGAATATCCGTGTGTATGCTAGAATTCCTGATTAGGCCTGGGTAGACTTAGATTCACGCCATGCTTTTTTTGCAATAATTGAGTTATCATTTCCTGTTTAATTGCTTAAATTTACATTTAACCTGAGACTAGACTCATATAGAGTCTCGGACTTGCCATTTTAGATACTTGAAAAGTTACTTGATTAGCCGTGGAAAATTGTGCTTCCCTTACGAATTTCTTCCGCGTTGTGTGTATTCTTCGAAAAGTTTCCTTATATTTTATAACTCACACGTATAATCGTGAGTGGGGTCAAGGACCCATTAAAGATTCTTATTTTAATGAGATCGAGTCGTTCGACTGCAGGATTATTGTATACACTCTTATGGGATCTGACCGTTCGCCTCGACAGGATTATTGTAATACACTCTTATGGGATTGGGTCGTTCACCTCGGCAGGATTATTTCAATACACTTTTATGGGATTAGGTCGTTCGCCTCGGCAGAATTATGGTAATACACTCTTATGGGATCGGATCGTTCATCTCGGCAGGATATTATAACACACTCTTATGGGATAAGGCCGTTCGCTCGACAGTTCTAGGAAATACTCCTATGGAATCGGACCGATTGCCTCGGTAGGATTGTGCGTATTATTTGACATGAAGCCAATGTATTTGTGAGTTTTCCTGACTTGAGATGTAATGATCTATCTGGTGGTGGTCATTATATACTCCATTTGATTATGTAACCGTTTTTTGAGGACTTTGTGTTTACTATTCAGCTGAGGATCGTATCGTGAACCTATATATGTTTTCATTGTTTAATTACCATGCTTCATACTTGTGTATTTTTTACTGCACTTGATTTATTGGACCACTAGAAAGTGTCGATGTCGACCCCTCGTCACTACTTCTTCGGGTTAGGCTAGATATTTATTGGGTACGCGTTGATTTACGTATTCATGCTATACTTCTGCACATATTGTGCATGTATATACTTCTGGTGGTCATTTGGGCGCAAAAGCACAGCTATTGTGGAGACTTTACGGTGAGCTGCATCTTATGTTACGATCTGCAGCACACAGAGTCTCCTTCCTATTCTTTTATGTTATACTGTCTATTTTACATTTCAGACAAATGTTGTATTGGTATTGTATTTCTTAGTAGTTGCTCATGCACTTGTGACACCGAATGTTGGGATGTTCTAGAATTTGTTTGTCGTTTTTGCTTAACATTGGCACTTTTATTATTTATTCTATTTAAATTGTAGGTTTTCATGATTTTAATGTATTTAATTCTTTATCTAATAAAATTCATAAATTTCAGAAATAATAAAATGAATGATTAAGTTAATTATTTACCGTTGACTTGTCTTACGGCATTGTTGAGCATCATCACGACAGTGAGATTTGGATCGTGACAAACACCTTCTAAAACACGAATGACTAATTAAATATGTCAAGATATGCATTCATTGAATTAATATTATCATCAATATACGCGTGGATGAATACGGATCGAATCTACGTGTAAACATGCAATTGTGAACATCGAGAGAATCTACATATTCAACTCCACAAGATTCACAGATCGATCAGTGAACTTGTTTAGAGTCAATAATGACTGCAAACAAGACATTTCTCCTCTTATTTCTTTTACTAGATCTTTTTCCTTCTGTTTTTGTCATTGATTAAAAGGGAGGAGAAAAATATTCCCTTTTGAAAGTGAACTGCCAATTTATACAAGCAAGCAACTAAAGTAAAGGGTTTGTTTTATTTTTTCAGAAACAAAATTTCGAAAACTTTTTACAAATGTTGTCCATATAACTTTGTAATTCGATTTAATTTTCTTGTTGCTAAGAGGATGAGGAATCTCAAATAATATAAACTTGGTAAATATATTTGAGTAAAGATAATTTTTAGTCCGTGGCCAAAACTATTTATATCCGATAACCGCAAAAGTATATATAAAATTTATATATATATATTTCGACTATTATTTTTAGAACGGCTATATAATGTTATTTTTCCTTTTTTATTTTTTTGTTACTAGAAGCCTTTTCAAATAAAATTGATTTGTCAAAATGACAACGTTGTCAAATGTAAATGGGGATTCAAAAGCTCACTGAATATGACCTAATTAGGCACCCTTTTCGAACCTTCTTTGGATTTAGTCAACGGAATCCTCCAAAATACCTTCTAGAAAGAGCAAGTTTTTTCCCTCATATTTGTCTTTCTTTCATTAACTTTTACGTTTGAAAAAAATAGGCAACATGACTTTATTAAATTTATTAAGAAAAATTTGGTGCAACGATTTGGAAATTGTAATTTGTCAACATTGCGTGAACCGGTGAAGTATACGAATGAGAACCTTAACATGATTTAACGTTATAGTACTTCAAAAAGTCCACATTAACATCTTCAACAATGAAAGAGCAATTAATATTTATTCACGCGCATTAATTGCGTAAATGGCAGGTTTTATCACCTATGTAATGGCCGCATAAGCATGATCAACGATCGTTCAGTCAAGTAAAGATGTTAAAATGAACAATTTGTGAGTTTGACATCCGGCTTGAAAAATCTGTAAAAGTTTAGGGGGCTATAAAACTATTTTACCTTTTTAGGGGTCGTTTGGTATAATGGTGGGATATCACAGGATATCACATGAGATTAATTATTTTATTTTCTATGTGAGATAGCTAGTTAATTCCATCATTTTAGTGTAAAAGTTATCAGAGATTAGCTAATACCTCAAATCAAACATGTGATAAAGTTAATTCTAAATTTTATTCTGAAATAATTATTCTTATCCCATATACCATACGATCCCTTATTGTGGAGGAAATCCTATGTATTTAAGTAAAAAACTTATCACAATAAAAAAGATATGCCATTTCATAAAAATAAAAGATTTAATACTTTGGGTAAAAAGGAGAATAAATTGTGACCGTTCATAATATTTTTTTTCTTTTCCTTTACTTCATTTTTGCCGGAAAAAAGCTATTGGCCTATATATATATATATATATATTCGTATTCTCCAGAATGAGTGAATTAAAAAGTGATTTTTTGCGATTCGGAGTTTAAGAGCTTGTTTGGCCAAGCTTCTACTAGGTCAAAAGTATTTTTTTCCCCTAAAAAATACTTTTTTAAAAATTTAAGTTGTTTGGCCAAGACGGATAAGTACTTTTGGCTAGTAGCAGAAGTAGTTTTTCTGCTTTTGGGAAAAACAGAAAATTCTAGTTTCTTCCAAGAAGCAGAAGCAGAAGCGGAAGCAGAAAATTAATTTATTCAAGACAAAACTATCTTCATCATAAATTTATATTTTTCAAAGTATCCCTTACTAATTTAAGCTGTTTCTTTTCTTTTTTGTGTCTAGTTTCTACCATTCTTTTAAAATTATATATATATATATATATATATATATATATATATATATATATATATATATATATATATTGTAACTTTCCAAATTATATTTTGACTTTTCTTGTTTTTGATTTTTTTCTTTGTGTAATGTCTTGTAATTTGTCAAATTATCTTCTTCTTCTTTCGTACTAAACCAAATATCTATATCCTTCTTTGGATTGTCAATTCTCTTCCTTCAAATAATTATTTATAATTTCTTTTGTTATAGGCTATTAATTCCCGAATCTTTAACAGTTATCAAATCTATTTTGTTAAAATTACCTGCAAATAGGTATTAAATTTATAATTGCATCGTATAATCTATATATTATTAAAAGAAGAAGAAAAAACATCCACATTAAGCAGGTGACAGTCTCATAATAGGTCACTTGGAAATTTAGGACAAAGTTAGTTATGTTAGATAATAATTATTTTCTTTTTGAATTTAAATTTAAAAAAACTAAGTTATGCATGATGTGTTATTAATAATTAGTTACTCTTTTTGAATTTGAATTTAAACATACTTTAGCTATTGTTTTTTATGAAAATAATATTTTTTATATATTTAAATTATTTCTAATTACGCTCAATGCAATCTTTCAAATTTGACACTCAGAATCATCTTGTTACAACTATCATGGTTATACATAATTCATCCGTCGACATTCTTCTACCGATAAGAAATTCAACTATTATGCTAATGAAGACATTACTGCAAAAATAAACTATACTAGATAATATTATATGCTTTGGTATAACTATATATGTTATATTGATTTAATTCTTTAATATGTATGCTTACTTTATGTTTTATATTTTAATTAAATAAATTAAAAAATAATAAAAGTCTCTTACGATAAATGTTTAAGTTCATTTTTTCTCTTTAACATAATTATAAGACCTTGGTACTATCCTTTTGGTAATTTGACACTCAAAAATACTTTTTAGAAAGATTGGTCAAACGCAATTTGCTTACCAAATATTGCAAAAAAGTACTTCTTAAATGAGTTGGCCAAACACAAATTATTATTTTTTTTTAAATTACTTTTGAAAAAAATACTTTAAAAAAAAAGTATTTTTCAAAATAAGCAGTTTTTGGCAGCTTGACCAAACGAGCTCTAAATATAGTAAATGCTTAACAAAACTAAACATTTTCTAGTATTATTTTCACAATAATATACTCGACTTATATTAACACACGTATACACAATGTTTTCTCAATGGACATGAAAACTCCATAACATAGAACAAATTCATTGTAATTCGAAGGGTCAAAAACAATAGGATACCGTGGGGGTTTAACCTTAATATTTCGAAAGGAGTCAAAACTTTTGCTAGTTCTATACTACATTGGCAAAATCCTCGAGAATCTCAAAAAACATCAAATTCATTTTTCTAATAGGTAATTTACTACTACTATTACTACTAGTATTAAACGAAATCTCGACTAGCATATTTGATTTTTTTTTGGTAAGAGGGAAAATTCGCAGCCGCTATAACTCCTGTTACAGTTTTTGCCCTTTGGGTGAGTACTTTGTGGTGAGTACTTTGTGCGCATTGGGTAAACCTCCCCTGTGTAATAACCTGCAAACCACACAAAGGATGTAAACCGCACTAGGCAAGCCCTGTGCACATGTTCAACCCAAAAGACATTGAAGTATATTTGATTTTATTTCATTTTTCTAATAGGTAAATTATATTTTATTTTTCTAATATGAACTTAGGTGAATCGAGTGACTTTTTTTCAAATCGTATATATTTTATTTTATATTTAATTATATATTTAATTATTATTATTATATATTAATTTAAAGTCGTTATTATTTTCTCATGGACATGAAAATTCGATAATAGAGAAAAGAATTCGTCGAAATTTGAAAGGTCAAAAGACAATAGGACACTGTGGGGTACTCTTATAATATTTCGAAAACAATAGCAGTCAAAGTTTTGCTACTTCTATATAGAAAGGCAAATTCCTCGACGATCCCAAGTCCCAACATAAAACAAAGTCCTATTATTATTAGGAGAAATCTCCTTCGCAATCATGCATTTTTCTTGATTTGCTCTTTTCTACAAATCAAAATCCAATAGACCCTAGCGCCTTGTGCCCTACATCATCCCTCTTTGCAACTTCCACGCCGCCCTCATGGAAATAAATTGAAACAACCATTTATCTTGCCTTTTAAACTGATTATAAGATGATGATGATGGCGGCGGTAGTAGTTCTTTAGCATTGGTTTTAAATTGAGATTTTGATAAAGAAAAAAGAAAAAAAATGTGTCAGATTTTGGGAATAGAGGGTGGTGATTTGTTGTTGGTGCCGCCCACAAACTTTTCTTCTGTTGAAGATAACTGCATTTATAGATCTGGGTTTCCTCAGCCTTCCAATTTCACCTTTCTTCAGTCCCTCAATCTTCGGTCGATCATGTTAGTCCTTTTCTTTTTTCTTGGGGAAAAAGAAATCTTTTTTTTTTATGAATTGCAAATTTCTGTTGTTCTTTTGTTGGGTTTGTGTTAAAGATTTTGTTTTGTGTAGTTAGTGATTTTAGTTTTTGTGGTTTGTGTTTGCAGATATTTGTGCCCTGAGCCTTATCCTGAGGAAAATTTGGAGTTTCTTCGAATTAACAATATCAAGCTTTTCCAATTCGGAATTGATGGTACTAAGGTAATCCTTTTTGTTTTTCTGTTGTCAATTTCCTCAAGTTGTTGCCTTTTTTATCTGAAATTCTTCGTTGATTATTTGAGGGGATGTAGTTCTGTTTATTGCTGTTGTTCATAAAAATGAAATTCAACAAAAGCTGTGGGAATTTTTCTATCCTCGTTATGTATAATTGAGGGAATTTTGTAATTGAGATATTTTATTCTTTTTCTTCTTTCCCTTTCGTTTAATGTAATATTTTGTATTTTTTATTATGTTGGTGGCTTATGGGTATTAATTATGATTAAATAGAATGGAATAAATGGTTGTTGGAATCTAAATGGTCACTCTAACTTTTTCCTTCTTGAAATTAGTTCCTGAAAAGTTGCAGTTTTAGGAACCATTACTGCAAACTTAACGGTTAATTTGTGTTTGATTTTTGGTCATTTCTGCTAAGTTCAAAGTTAGATTGAATTAGAGTTCTAATTCTTTGGTAAAGAAAAGAAAAATAGATTGCATTAAATTCAACTACTATTGCTCTAAAGTTTTCAGCATCAAGATTTAGCCTCATGATATTTTGTTTTTTCTAATATTGGATGAAAGTTTACATGCTTAGAGATTGTCCTTTTTTCTCTATTTTGTGGCATCGACATTCGTTTTTCTTTTTCTTTTATGGTGATTAGGGTCCGCAGCATGCTATTATGTTGATATTATAAAATCGCACAAAGAAACTTGTTAATGTTAATTTTTTATCTGAATGTGCCAGTGGTATAAACTTTTGATATCCATTTTGCGTTAGTATTGCTTTGTAAAATGGAACCTTTTTCCATTCAGGAGCCATCAGCTGTGTCCAGCAGTGCTATAACAGAGGCTCTGAAAGCGATAACTGGTAAACAAGCTTTCGCACTCTATTTGTCATGTTTTAAGGGATATTAATTCCCATTACATGAATTTTTACTGTCTCTTTTTTGTTTTGGTCTTTAGATGTCAGAAATCACCCAGTTCTCATCCACTGCAAGCGCGGGAAGGTATATAATCTTCATCTTTTGTTGTTTGGGTAGTTCTTATGTGTGTGTGTTTTGCGCACCATTGGCTTTGGTGTCTATGCTTATCTTCTAAGTGCTCGGGGAATTTTGCCCGTGTTAATAGATGCATATTGCTATACGTATACCACTAATATATCTTCTGGTAATATGTATGGATCTGTTGATTCATTGTGTTGTCTCTCATGTTAAATTTTGATTATATATATCTATCTGGCTATCGTTTTCTTTTGAATTTTGAGCATCATAGTTTTCTTCTAGTGAAATACAAAGACTATGATTTCTTCATAACTAATTCCAATTCGCATGCTATGGTTGTAACAAGTTAGAATTTTGTCGTGCAGCACCGAACTGGTTGTCTTGTCGGGTGCCTGAGGAAATTGCAGAACTGGTGTATGTCTGCTGTTGTTGAGGAGTACAAACATTTTGCCGGCACAAAATGGAGGGAAACAGATCTCAAATTTCTTGAGAGCTACGACGTTTCATCCATAAGGCATTGTCTCGAGAGCATTATCTATAGGTACTATGGCGCGAAGAAGAGGCGCTTGCTATACAGCGAAGAAAGTCTGCAGAAGCCACAGATGACTTCAGTTTTATAGAACGGGATTATCCATCTTAATTTTTAGCCTGGATTGGATTTCCCATCGCTCTTTATTCCTTTTAAGTTTCTTTCTTTTTAGCCATTACAAACTGCGTCAGATTACACCAATTTGTTTCGGATGCTATATTTTGCGCTACTTCTTTCTTCCTTTCCCTTTTCTTCTGAAACCAGAAATATTAATTTCTGCGTAGATTCTTGTTCTTGTACATTACTTAGTCACTCTTCATATTAAACAACTAAAAGAATTCAGTTTAAGCTTTATGGTATATATATTGGATTGAGATGAGCGTAAATGGTGCCGACATTGATGGACTCATATAGCTGACCTAATTTGCTTTGCTTAGGATTGAGGCATAGTCATAGTAGTAATAAGTAAAGAGTTTAAGGCATATAGGTGAGGTGAAATGACCTAAGGCAACTTAAACTTGTAATCGTTTGTCATCTCGGTATATAAATTTACACTTTTCCCATTTTAGCACCTTAACTCATATATACGCACATTAATAACCACATATAATTGTGCGTGGTCCATTCTTTTCGTCTAGGATGACACTAAGCCACCATTTTTCACAGTAAATCCACCATTTTCAATTGTAAGAATCCAAATTTGATCCTTCAGATTTCAATCAAATCTCAGTAAAAGAAATAGCCTAAAAATAGTTATAACACTCTCGAAAAGACCCCCAAAATTACTCTAGCGAGATTGATGCGGGTAAAAATGGCAACCATACAAAGAATAACCCAAAATCATCAATGCTTCACCTTTTTGCCACCGGCCTGCCACCTTCCTTACCATTTTATCTTCGTCATCTCCTTTTCAACAAGCCCACTAACAATAGACCAAACAGATCTGAAACGCCACCATTTCACTACTCTTTGCCACCAAAATTTAAAAAGAAAAAAGAAGAGACGAGCAATTATCAAATCGATATAATTTTCTGGTTGTGGAGGAGTTTGAGGGTGTGGGAAAACAAAAGGGAGTGAGGGGAGAGGAAGCTGGGAACGGGAACATGGATGAAAAATTAAACAGGGGAGGGGTTTCTTCATTTTTTATCTTTTCTTTATTTTTTTCCATGATTTTATCTTTCTTTTTTTATTTTATAATTTTTTAAAATCAAACTAATTCATTCACGCGCCTGATTAACGTGATTTGGAGAAAAGGTCATGAATATAATTCGAATAAATCCGAATAAATTCTCAATTGCTATATATAATTCTTGAATCCATTAGATCCTTCTCGAGAGTTATCTATTCTGCTCAAATCTCGACTACAATACCCAAACGGGCCGAACGACCTGTACCTCATTAGCATGACAACACCCAAAGAAGTAATCCTGACTTAACGCAACCGATAAAATTCATACATCGTGCACATCACATCTTCCGCAATAACAACTCGATCTTAATCTCTGCAAGTCATATCCGATTCACAAGTATGCCTCAATTCGAAACTAGTACAACACATAACCATGCAATCAAATTGGTGATAGCAGACTCCCCCGCTTGGCTCAAAGCCATAGATCAAAACACTCGATAACTCACAATACCCATACCCCATTACTGCCATAATACTGCAATGAGATTCAACTAAATCCTTCATAAGTTCGTGTAACATAAACCATCTAATATCTCAAATCATCTACAATTCTTGCATTCATCCTCGTGATGGTTAGGTCAACTATCTCAACCAATCCGAACTCAAATCGCAACACCTATACCCACTGGTAGAAAATAAAGCCTCCACACAACATCATAAGGATCACACATCCGTAGATTACCACGTAGGTAATAACTTACCTGCTTAGCCTCAAACTGGCATCTCTCTATACCCTTTTATAGCCACAACTACTATGCAATCACTCAATCTTCCTGAGTCTGAACTCATCAATAAGACATAAGAATCGAATTCGTTCCACAATTAAGCAACATGAAAGATCTTTCAATACACTCAAAACTCGAGACTATTCGTCACATCAAGATAGAAATCAAGAACCCGATAGTCCTTTTGACATATCAAGCAAACTCTTCTCGTTATATTCAACCCATCTGAACACATCCCGTAGTCGCATCATACTCATAATATAGTCATCCAAGCACTCATCGAGTCAAATTCCACTCATAGGGATACTACCGGACATAGAAGTCCAAAAGCACGTGCTCACACAATTGAAATCCCCATGCTCAAGCTACAGCCACAACCCGGCCTCAAAGTCTTCCAGACCGACCCATCATCAGCACACAGAAATTACATCTCGCACCTCATCCATGGAATCACAAGCCGTTGATGCGCAGCTGATACCGAGTGCTCACATACACATATGAATACGTAGAAGGAATTCAAAGAATTACGCTTCAAGCTGAATCAATGCCGCACGATAAGGAAAGAAAGATGGAAAATTTATCCTAAATGCCCTGTAGCCTCTCAAAGATAGGTATGGACGTCATCATACCGATCCACAAGACTCTACTAGACACTTGCTTATGACTTGTAGAACCTATGAACCTAGAGCTCTGATACCAACTTATCACGACCCCAAAATTCAAATAGTCGTAATGGTACCTAACCCAACCCGCTAGGTAAGCCAATTAACAACTTTCCAATTTAATGAGATTTATTAATACAAATAAATGATAAAATAACTAAACCTTAATACAATTCCCAAGGACTAGTAGTACAAATCATGAGCTTCTAAGATTTATATTTTTACAAGACTGAACTGGAATAATTACAACATCCGTTTGAAATGTAAATGAACAGAATTCGAATCTAATGCTACCAAGGACAAGTGATAGCCATAACTGAAATGCAGGTACATCTTCAAATCCAGCTCTCGTCGTACGCAACAACATCAACATCCCCGGAGTTGATGGATTCAATACTTACTTTTTTAAGAAAGTATGGAATGTCATTAAGAAGGAAGTAACTGAAGCTGTTATAGAATTCTTTACTACATGAAATATCTAAAGAGCTATAAACTGTACAACTATTGCCTTAGTTCACACGACTACCGTGCCCAAGATAGTAAAGGAATTCAGGCCAATTGCATGTTGCACAGTTCTATATAAGCTTATCTCAAAGATTCTAGCCTCAAGACTCCAGGTTGTTATCTCCACTGTTATCAGTGAATCATAGGCTAGGTTTATACTAGGTAGGAGGATTGCTGATAATGTCATCCTAGCACATGAACTTGTTAAAGCCTACTTCATGAAACATACTTCTCCTATATTCATGATCAAGATAGATATCTATAAGGCTTATGATTCTGTGGATGTGGCCTTCTTGAAACAGGTTATGGAGAAGCTGGGATTTCCTCAATTATTCATCTCATGGGTCATGGAATGCATACAGACTGTCAACTACTCTATTTATAATTAATGGTGAACACTCAATGCCTTTTAATGCTGCCAAGGGCCTCAGACAAGGTGACCCAATGTCACCCTTCCTATTTGTAGTGGCTATGGAATATCTGAGCAGGAGTTTGCAATATCTCAAGGCTAGTAAAGAGTACCAATACCACCCTAGATGTTCTAAACTAGGGATAACACACCTGTGTTTTGTTGATAACTTATTGCTCTTTGCTAGAGGTGATGTAGTATAAGTGAATGCAATATATCAAAAGTTTCTAAAGTTCCCTAAAGGATCTGGCCTGCAAGAAAATCAAAACAAGAGTGCAGTGTATTTTGGAGTAGTCACAATAGCAGAACAATAAAAGATTTTACTACATTTGGGATGCATTGGAGACCTTCCTTTCAAATACCTTGGGGTTTCCTTATCTACAAAGAAGATGAGTATCATGCAATGGCAACCCCTAATAGACAAAATGATAGCAAGAATCTCCTAATGGACTGCAAGGAAGCTATCCTATGCTAGTAGGGTCCGATTAGTTCAAAGTGTGTTGTTTGGGATTCAAGCTTTCTGCGCACAACTACTAAGGTGATAAAAATAGTTGAAGGTATCTGTCGATATTATGTCTAGTTAGGAGCTAATGTGATCACAAAGAAGGCTCTACTATCATGGGATAAGGTTTGTCTACCTAAGTCATGAGAGGATTAAACCTCACCAATATGCAAATATGAAAAAGGGCAGCCATAGCCAAGATATACAGGGACCTGGCTCATAAACAAGACAAACTTTGGATTAGGTGGATTCACACATACTACATCAAAAGCCAACAATTTACTAATGTACCAACACCCCAACAAGCATGCTGGATGGTTAGAAAAATCTTTGAAGCCAGAAGCTCCATATGGAACTTACAGTATGAACATATGTACAAAAAAAGCTTGATAAGGCAAATTTATTTCGACCTACTTGGGGACTATCCAATAGTTGAGTGGAAGAGCACAATGTTCAATAATGCAACATGACCAAAGGCAAAATTTATAATGTGGCTGATGATGCATGACATAATTCTGACTGCTGATAGGTTGAGCAAATGAGGGATAAATGTAGATACATAATGTGTATTATGCCAAGAACAAGTGGAGACAAGAGATCATTTCTTTGTGCAGTGTGACTATACAAGAGCAATTTGGCATAAACTGTGGCAGTGGATACAGATACAAGAGTTAAACACCATGACTTGGACTGAATTTAGTCTATGGACTACCAAATGTGCTAGAGGGAAATCCCAATAGACCTAGGTCTTTAAATTGGTGTATGTAGAGACCAATTATCATATATGGATTAAGAGAAACTTTAGGTCTTCGAACACAAGAGCAGCCTGTCACGACCCAAAATCCATTAAAGGCCGTGATGGCGCCGGACACCGCTGTCAGGCAAGAAAAATAAATACTTAATTTGGTTCTCATTTTTAATATTTCTGAAATCATATTTTCTTCAATTAAATAATAAAGGATAGAGTTTACAAAATAAATAATAATATACTTAAAAATTCCAATACAGGGCAACCCATAAACGCCAAAAACCCGGTATCACAAGTACATGAGCATCAATTGGGAATATAAAATAAAATACAACATCTGTACGGAATACAAATTGGACAGGAAAATGTAAATACTCTGAATGAGACTCTGCTGGTTGCGGACTCGTAACGTGGAATGCAACTCACCTAAGTCCCCGCAATAACCGCGCCTCTGTGCCCACAAGGCCACTAGACACATATGCACATGCACAAAAGTATGCAGCATGTGTAGCATGAGTACGTAAATCAACGCGTACCCAGTAAGTATCCCACCTAACCTCGAAGAAGTAGTGACGAGGGGTCGACTTCGACACTTACTAAGGGCCAACAATATGATAATATGAAATTCTAATTAAGCATGATATATATAACAATAAAACTTAAAATAAGAAATAACTGAACAATTCATCACCATATTTAAGAATCCAAATCACTTCCTTCATTTAAAACAAACAATCTTTCAAATAATGAATTTATACCAATTATAAAAGGGACTTCCAATTCTATTATCACGCACAAAATTCTACCGAGGACGTTCGGCCCGATCCAATATAAATATAAATTGTGCACTGCCGAGGGTCGAAAGGCACGAACCATAGATGCATCTATTACCCCGCTCGTGGATCATACTTGCGACGCGGTCAAATATAAATTTTCAATAAATCATAACTCTTTCTTGATTCTTTTCAAAATAAAGACAATTCAACTTGAAGCTTTTAAATCCTTAAAATCCTCGGCTTAGTTTCATTTGATAACCCCGCTCGCGAATCATACTTGCGACGCGGTCAAATATAAATAATCAATAAATCATAACTCTTTCTTAATTCTTTTCAAAATAAAGACAATTCAACTTGAAGCTTTTAAATCCTTAAAATCCTCGACTTAGTTTCATTTGATACAATTAACAAAATATAATCAAATAACGGTGTCCACAAAGTATGATGTAAACCTAAAACTACCCGGACATAAACAAGGATAGTAGCTACGTACGGACTCTCGTCACTTCGTGCATACGTAGCCCCCACAAATAACAACACATATTAATAAAGTTCACCTATAGGATAAATTCCCTCTTACAAGGTTAGAAAGGTGACTTACCTCGCTCCGAAGTTCCATAACCGGCTCCAAAGCCCTCTAACACCTCCAACCGATGCCCGTCTCTCTAAACTAGTCAATTAAGATACAATCCAATCAAAATGTACTCTAATACTCATAATTAATCAATTTATAACAATTTTCCAACTCCGCTCGAAAAGTCGATAAAATTACCCTCGGGCCCACGTGCCCGGATTCCAAAACTATTCGAAGATAAACCTTACCCATATCACCACAAACTCAAATATATAATTTATTCCAAGTTTCACGTCCAATTTCGTGGTCAAAATCCAAAAATATCCATTTCTAGGTTTCCTACCAAAATCCCAAAGTTTTACAAATTTTCAAGCTTAAATCCTTATACAAACCATGTATTTAACTTGCAATGGATGAGAATAACTTACCTTGGCATAGATGATGAAAACCCCCCACTTGAAACTCTCCAAAATCGCCCAACCAAGTGAAAAATGGGCCAAATCCCGTTTTAAAGGAAACCTCACTGCCCAGCTCGAATTCTCGCACCTCCGGTCACTTGACAGCTTCTGCGGTTCCGCATGTGCGATAATTATTCCACTTCTGCGGAGATGCCCCCAGCCGCTGCTTCCACTCTTGCTCCTTCCCTTCCGCAAGTACGGTCTCGCTTCTGCAGCGAGATAACCACATCTGCGGTCTCAACACTTCTCTACCAAAATCGCAGTTATGCCCCACATGGCCGCTTCTGCGGCTCCGCACCTGCAGCCAAAACCTCGCAGGTGCGGTTACACCAGCTGCCCCATCATTCATTTAGTCCAAAGATTAAGCCGTTAACCATCCGGAATCCACCAAGGCCCTCGAGGCCTCAATAAAATATACCAACACGTCCCAAAATACATTACGAACTTAGTCGAGGCCTCAAATCACGCCCAACAACATCGAAACTATGAATCACCCTCCAATTCAAATTTAGTGAACTTTAAAACTTCAACTTCTACAATCGATGTCGAAACCTAACAAATCACGTCCGATTGACCTCAAATTTTGCACGCAAGTCATAATTGACATTACGGACCTACTCCAACTTCCAAAAATCGGAATCCGACTCAGATATCAAAAAGTCCACTTCCGGTCAAACTTCTCAAAACACTTCAAATTTCTAACTTTCGCCAAATGACCCCAAAATGACCTACGGACCTCCGAATCCACTTTCAGACGCGCTCCTAATACCAGAATCGCCATACAGAGCTATTCCCAGTCTCGAAATCCCAAACGTATATCGATAACATTGAAATGCACTTTAACCCAAATTTATGAAATTCTTTCAAAATGCCAGCTTCCATAATAGGCGCCGAAACGTTCCCGGTTCATCCAAAACCCAATCCATACATACATCCAAGTCCAAAAGCGTCATACAAACCTGTTGGAACCTTCAAATCTCGATTTCGAGGTCGTTTACTCAAGAATCACCTTTTAGTCAATTCCTCCAACTTAAAGCTCTCGAAATTAGAATTTTCTTTCCAAATTGTCTTCGAACTTCCAAAATTCAATTCCGACCACGCGTACAAGTCATAATACCTAAAGTGAAGCTTCTCATGGTCCCAAACCGCTGAATGATGTGCTAGAGCTCAAAATGACCGGTCGGATGCACTGGGAGAACATTACCAAAGAGATAGCCTATGTTTGTTGTGCTCGAGTTTCTCCTGGAATTGTCCATCACCATAGGAGTTTTAAATTTTGAAATGTTCTGGTAGTTAAGTAGGAGGTTATGTTAGACATTATTTTCCTTTATTAGATAGCTAGCTTTGTTGGCTTAGCTATGGCTTTGTAAATATTTGCTTTGGTGATTAATAAAATTAAATTAGTTACTAAAAAAATAGTTAAATTATCTTATCCATAGCATGACCATATAAATTATTATTATTCAAAAAATTTATCATATAAAAAAATAATTAGTCTTATCATTTTATATATCTCTATATTGAAGTTATTTATTTATATATTTTTTAATTGTTTCCTTAAAATATATAAATATTAAATTTTTTTAATTTAAATTCATAAAGAGTAACTAATTATTGAGTAACCTAACTAATTTTGTCCTAAATTATGATGCTTGTTATATTTTTGTTGTGATAATTGGCATCATCACATCGATTTGATTCTCCTAGTCTATATTTTATCATCACCAATTGAGCATAAACCTCTGTAAATCTTCTGCTCAGTAACATCCCTACACAATAACATTCTCTAT
This sequence comes from Nicotiana otophora, assembly GCA_000715115.1. Taxonomy (NCBI): domain Eukaryota; kingdom Viridiplantae; phylum Streptophyta; class Magnoliopsida; order Solanales; family Solanaceae; genus Nicotiana; species Nicotiana otophora. The sequence continues at coordinate 291,099 of AWOL01S0013206.1, read as the reverse complement.
TGTTGTGACAAGGTGGGGCCTTTTTTCACAATCTCCTTGTCAATTGCTGGTAAACTATGGGCAGCTGATCCCATCAGTCCTTTGTAAAAGTTTACTACTTCAGCTTTGATGACTTCAGGTTCATTTATCTTATCTCCTGTAAGAGAAGGTAACTCCAATAAATGATTTTTACGTTGTCTTTCCTTGATCACTGCTGCAAAGTACTTTGAATTAGAATCACCTAGTTTTATCCACTTTGCTCTAGCCTGTTGTTTCAAAGCACCTTCCTCCATCATGTCCCATTTTTTTAGGTTCTGCATGAGATTCCTTTCTTCTATTAGTAGCTCATCTGTGCATTGTGCATGAAGTTTTCTTGAACAGTAGCAAGGTCTACCCATGCTCTTTATATCTTCTACATGATATATTTGAACTCTTAAGTATAACTTCCTTAGTAGTGGTCTAAGAGACTTCAGCTTCAACTCGATATTGTGCATTTTCATGTGACTTAACTTTTGATCCCAACTTTGTTGTATAATATTCACGAAATCCGCATTGTTTGCCCACACATTAAAGAACTTAAAGGGTACTTTCCCATTCCACTGATGTAGAGTTAGTTTTAAGCTCATGGGGGAATGATCAGAGATGTAAGGCATGCCATAAATAGTACATATGTGACCCCATATCATCACCCATTCATAATTTCCAAATACCCTATCTATTCTACTCCATATCCTATCAGATCCAAGTTGCTTGTTGGATCAAGAGTAATACTCTCCTTCCCATGCTAGTTCAGTAAGTCCATGTATTTGTACACAATTAGTATAATGTCCGACCTCTTCTATGTTGACTTTGCAACCATGTAGCCAAGCTTGTGTGTTCAAATTGAGTTAAAATCACCCCCAATCAACCGTGATTTAGAAATTCCTTGATCTACTATCACGACCACAATTTTCCTCCGCAGGATGTCGTGACGGCACCTAGTCCCTAAGACTTGGTAAGCCTAACACTTACTGAATTAATAGAAGAATTTAACCATCAACTGATAAATATGAAATAGAAATCTTTATACACAACTCACAATCCCAAAATCGATAGTACAAATCATAAGCTCTACTGAATTTTCTAGAAAGTCCCTAAATACAACTGTTCGAATAAAATTAAACAGTACAAATACAATAACAGAAGGCGACTCTGAGGACTGCGAACGCGACGACAAGTTTTCCTTGAGTATTCACAGTAGTGCTCGACCAGCTAGCTAATAATCAACAATAACCGAGGTGCCTGGATCTGCACAAAAATATGCAGAAGCGTAGTATGAGTACACCACAGCAGTACCCAGTAAGTATTAAGACTAACCTTAGTGGAGTAGTGATGAGGGACAATCAACACACCTACATGACTAAACAATCTGAACAAGTGTGAAGATGAACTAACATAGAAACAATGTTAATATAAAGCTAAGAAGGATAAGGAATACAAAACAATACTTGCGATGGTACACTAGTAACAACAATATTTAACAGGAAGCAATCAGGTAGTGGTGTTGTAGAGTAAACTGAACACAGTCTAAGTCCAGAAACCAAATAAAGGAAAACCAGCAACAACTCTATAAGAACAACCACTTTCACACCAGATATGTTCAATCATTTCCACGAGGCATCGAACCTCATAATCACAGGTCACCGGTCCCAATTCATGAACCCTAATCACTTGGTATCTTGTGCCCACATTATAACTCATAACCGCATGGACGACTCACGTTCCAATAGAAGAATCCTCACACAGAAGTCAAGAAGACAAGAGTACGTATAATGGTCACTAACATCATCATTCACGTCTTAAACCGATTATGGACAATTTAATTAAGTGTATGCTTGTGCAAGTGTTCTACCACAATTCAAGTCAACAAATAATAGTAGAGATAATAAATGGCACATAGAAACCATCACCACGAAATGTAAAGTGTAATAACGGTAGCAATGAAGTTGAATCAATGACTAGCACAACAAAATTAGCTAAATAGCAATAAGCAAATAGTGAAACACGGAGGAGGACAATTAATAGTATGCTAAGAAGACAACAATCAAATACATGTACAAACGAATGGGGAAATGACAACAAGAGCCCTCCCGAGGTACCGCCTCGTAGTCTCAAATTATAAAATGAATCACACACTTTTCTTATATCACCGTGGGAGTCTTTACATTTAGGTTTTGAAAATAATTTTTCTGTAATAGCATTCCACGTTTTAGCCTACCTTATCACACCGCATGGATTCTAGTAGTTCTCCTACTAGCCACGCGTTTCAAGCACACCTTATCTCACCGCATGCGTTTCAAGCACACCTTATCTCACAACATGCGTTTCAATACCTAGACCTTATACCACTGCATTCGTATCAATAATAACAACCGCACGGCAGAAACCTCGTGCAAACACAATAACAACCGCACGACAGAAACCTCGTTCAAACACAATAACAACCACACGATAGAAACCTCATGAAAACACAATAACAATCCTTTCAACAATAATATGTGTGCCAAAACATAACAACTCAACAAAATGACTTTCACAATATGTGCCCATATACCACAACATTTCCTTAAAACAGTTTCAATATCACAATCACGCATAGCCCCCAGCTCAGCAACACTGAATACAACAGCAACAACAATAATAACACGAGAATACGACAAGTAAATCAACACAAGAACTTCAAAACACAAAGCACGGAAGAACGAATCACAAAGAAAGACACAACAGGGAAATTATAGTATCAACAAGAATAGTTCAACAAGGGAGAGGTAATGTGTAACAATGATTCCACGAAAGTGCATATCGACAACAAGAGAGATACCATGAATCAATGAGCCCAAATAAGAATACGTCAACAATGAAAGGGATAACCAACTTCCATTAAGGCTAAGCAATTACGTAAGAGATAATAATGATTTCAATTAAGGTTAAGCAATTACGGAAAAATAATAATGATTTCAATTAAGGTTAAGCAAATACGGAAAGATAATAATGATTCCAATTAAGGTTAAGAAATTATGGAAAGGATAGCATCACGATAAAAGAGTCAACAACTTCTGTTAAGGCACATAAGAGTTTAATCGGTAATAAGGGTAGAACATAAAGCAATTAATTCTAATTAAGATACATAAGGGTGAATTCAGTAAATGGGGAATTTAACAGGACAAAACAACTTATATTTAATGGACATAAGAACCTAAGAGCCATAAACGGTCAAATTTCCACAAATAAGTCCGAGCACGTACTCGTTACCTCGCGTATACGGCCTTCACATGACACAATTAGCAAACATGACTCGAATCCTAAGGGGTAGTTCCCCCACACAAAGTTAGGCAATATACTTACCTCAAAGAAGCCAGACCGTTACTCTAAAATGACCTTCTCGAGTTGAACAACCTTCGTACGAAATCTAGCCAAAATAACTTCAAATCATAAATACAACTCATAGAAAATAATTCCGGGTAATAAAGCTTCAATCTTTAAGAAATCTAAAAAGTCAACCTAAATGTCAACCTCTGGGCCCGCACCTCAGAACCCGATAAAAATCACAAAACCGGAACACCGATTCCGATACGATTTCAACCATACCAAAATTATCAATTTCCGGCATCAATCCATCCTTCAAATCATCATTGTTTACATTTTGAAAGATTTTTACAAATTTTCCCCAAATTTCCAACTACATTCACAAATTAAATGAAACAAATAGCAAGGGATTCATAAAATATTACACGATTTAGGTAGAGAACACTTACCGCAATGGTTTCCTGAAAAACCCACGAAAGATCTCCCAAAATCGAGGTCTACAACGCAAAATATGTTGAAAATATCAAACCCTCGACCTATAAGTGTTCTGCCCAGCGCTCTTCGCATTTGCGCACAAAAATGCCGCGCTTGCGGCCTCGTTTTTGCGAGTAAAACATCTACCCGGAGTCTTTACTTGAAAGCCCAGATCTCGCACCTGCGATTCAATAATCGCATCTACGATTGCGCAGAAGCGTTGACAATCACCGCAGAAGCGGGCGACCACCTGGAACACATATCGCGCATCTGCGATCTACCTTCCGCAAATACGAGCTCGCACCTGCGCTCCCCTCTCTGCAGAAGCGACCAAGAATCTCGCAGGAGCGGTCACACATCTGTGCACCAAAACTTTTAGGTGCGACGCACCAGAACCAGCAACCCAGATATTTTCTAAGTTTAATATCCAAACCGTTAACCATCCGAAATCCACCTGAGGCCCCTGGGACCTCAACCAGATATACCAACACATCCCGTAATAATACACGTACCCACTCTAGTCCTAAAATCACATCAAATAACGTCGAAATTACGAATTGCACCTTGAATTGAACTTATGAACTTTCAAATCTTCCAACTTCCAAAACCCGTGCCGAAACATATCTAACCAGCCCGGAACGAAATCAATTTTTGCATGCAAGTCCCAAATAAAATAACGGATCTAATCCAACTCTCGGAACCACAATCCAAGCTAGATATCATGAATGTCAACTCTCTGCCAAATCTCTCAACCATCCAAAACTTCAACTTTCCAATTTTTGCCGAAATGCTTCAGATTACCCTACGAACTTCCAAATCCAAATGCGGACGTACGCCTAAGTCCAAAATCACCATACAAAGGTATCAGAATCATCAAAATGCCATTTTTGAGTCGTCTACACAAAAGTCAAATTTCGATCAACTCATACCTGTTAAGCTTCTACAACAAGAATCCTTCTTCCAAATTGACCCCGAATCAACCAAAAACTGAACTCGACCATATAAGCACGTCATAACACATAATACAAAACTTCTCGAGACCTTATGTCGCCGAAAGGGATGTTAATTCTCAAAATGATCGATTGGATCGTTACATTCTCTCCATCTTAAACAAATGTTCATTCTCGAATATGCCAAGAACCATTTCGAAGTCCTCAAATCACTGAATGTACTCCCCATACATACACTCGCGGGTGATCTCACCTCACCCAATCCATATAGGCCCGACAACACCATCTCAACTGAAGATTATCCCTTCCATCCATACTGATAGGCCTTAGAACCAAATTTCTCACCATTTGTTTACTTCCAAAAGAGCCGATTCCTACATCAACACACGTTATCAGCCTCAACCAGCGTAACACACTACATATATGTCCATAACAACATTTCTGATCATAACAGCTGTCCATAATCAAACCCAACACCGACAATTAACCTCATATCCGGTAGAACCCTGTTCCAAACCTTTTCAACACTGACAGCGCTGCAAGAAACATGAAGACCTCATAACTATACACCCAAATCAACAAGTCACATCTAACACTACCTAGGCACACACCTCGCAAGCTAAAACTCAATAAGCACAACACGAATATGACTGAATATACAAGAAAACACATGAAGGAACTATCAAGCAAGCTCGACAGGTACAACTCCCTATTAGTATCATATTATGAACCAATTTCACAAGAGAGAATCACAACATATGAACTAATCACAAGGATCTCATCCTGGTATAACTTTCACCGCGACACATAGCCCGGTTTAACATATCGACCATATGAAAACGCAAGGGTCTCACCCTCAACTCTAAATCACAAGTAGAATGCACATCATATCAACCGAAACCTTCCTTTAATTCAATTCCGCCAACAAAATCACAACACATACTGAACTCCCACACCGGTAGAGCATCTAAATCACAAATCGTAACCAACCATCCAGACATCACATCAAAACTGCCGAATGAGTAAAAGAAAGCCACTTCTAGTCTTATAGCTCTCAGTAATGAATTAAAACAACACGATAGACATGAGTTACCACTATAGAATCTCCCAACAAGGTAAACACAAAAACCTAGTACAAAATTGTGAAACTCAACGGTATGTGAAGCAAAATAAGAGGACTCTCTAATAAGCAGAATCGAAAGAAAATGTGAATGATGCTCCTCTATAACAAATCAAAATCATACCTATACAACATCATCTGGTGCAGTGACCTCAGCCCTACTATAGAAAACACATCAACGGGTTAGGCCTCCCCCTCTTGGGTGCCCTCAACTCGCCTGACCTGTACCCCAAGCTGGCGGCGCAGGGATATCAACAACTGAAGCAGAACTCATAGCCTGAATACCCCACTTAGACACATCTATCCGCAGTCTGGAATAATTTCTCACCATGTGACCGGTACCTTCACACTCAAAGCAACCTCTCTGCTGATGTAGCTGTGAAAGCTGTCCGGTACGGGTACCCTAAGACCCATGGGTATTTGGAATACCATGCAAAGCCTGAAGTGCAAACTGAACTGGTTGACCCAAAAAACATCTACCATGCCATACCCTTCCTCCAAAATAGGGACCAATAGATCTCTCCGGTCTACGAGGCCTCTTAGCCTCCCTGCCCTATCTCTCCTGACCCCACATTCCCTCTAATCGATATGCAATCTCTACAACCTACTGAAATGAAACATCCGACTCCAACTCCCAAGCCATGCTGAATTGAATATCTTGACTGAGCCCCCAATGAACCTGCAAACTCGCTCTCTAATTGTAGAAGCCAATATAGGTACATGTCTGGACAAATCACTGAATCTAATGGCATACTCTGATACCAACATAGTGCCCTGGCGCAGCTGCTCAAACTCCGCGCGCCACACTTCCTGAATGGTATGGGGAAAAAACTCTCTCAAGAACACCTCTGAAAACTGAGTCTATGAAAGTGAAGCTGCATAGACCGGACTACCCAACGCAAATGCTCGCCACCACTGACATGTCGCTCCCTTAAGATGGACTAGTAAAAGCAATCCCACTTGTCTCTGCAATACCCATTGTGTTGAGAATACGGTAGCACTCCCCTAGGAACCCATGCACATCCTCTGAAGCCAAATCACTGAAAGTAGGAGGGTGTTACTTCTTGAACCTCGCAAGTCTAAGTTGTTCTTCCTGAGATGGTGTTGCCCTAACCATGGGTTGAACTGGGATAACATGTTGTGTTGGCATGACACATGGAACCTGACCAATATGGACTCGCTGCTCCGTAGTACGGACAATGGGAGTTTGAGCTCTTCCCTTGATTTGTGAACTAGCTGGTGCAACTAGAATCAACACCGCATGGGCCAATATACCAAACTTGCTCAGGAACTGTTCTAAGGTCTCCTGAAATCCTGGGGTCATGACAGGCGCCTCCGGTGCCTGTCCCCCAACAGAAGCTATTGGAGGCTCCTCAACAGCTACTCTAACAGATGCTCTAGCTGTAGCACGTGCTCCTTCTTGGCCTCTGCCTCTAGCCCCTAGCAGTACCGGCTCTGGGGGCAGCATCGTCGGTAACTGCAGCTCGTGTCCTCACCACTTGTGGGAGAATGGAATGAAAAAGGTTCAAACTCCGAGATCAATAAACTCACACGATAGTAATGAAGGAAGTGAAACTATCCTTATAGTTCCGTAGCCTCTCGAAGATAAAAACAGATGTCTCCGTATTGATCCGCAAGACTCTACTAAACTCACTTATGACTCGTAGCACCTATGAACCTAGAGCTCTGATACCAACTTGTCACGACCCCAATTTCCTGCCGTAGGATGTCGTGATGACACCTAGTCCCTAATACTAGGTAAGCCTAACACTTACTGAATTAATAGAAGAATTCAACCATCAACTGATAAATATGAAATAGAAATCTTTATACACAACTTACAATCCTAAAACTGGTAGTACAAGTCATAAGCTCTATTGAGTTTTCTAGAAAGTCCCTAAACAACTGTTCTGAATAGAATTAAACAGTAAAAATATAATACCAAAAGGTGACTCCGAGGCCTGCGAACGCAACAACATGTTTACCTTGAGTCTCCACATCAGTGCTCGAACAGCTAGATAATAATCACATCTGCTAAAAAAATATGCAGAAGCGTAGTATAAGTACACTGCAGTGGTACCCAGTAAGTATCAAAACTAACCTCGGTGGAGTGGTGACGAGGGATAGTCAAGACACCTACCAGACTAAACAACCTGAACAAGTGTGAAGGTGAACTAACAGAGAAACAATGTTAATATAAAGTTAAGTAGGATAAGGAATACAAAACAATAATTGCGATGGTACACTAGTAACAACAATATTTAACAATCAGATAGTAATGTTGTAGAGTAAATTGAACACAGTCTATGTCTGAAAACCAAATAAAGGAAAACCAGCAACAACTCAATAAGAACAACCGCTTTCACACCAGATTTGTTCAAGCATTTCCACGAGGTACCGAACCTCATAATCATAGCTCACGGGTCCCAATTCATGAATTCTAATCACTTGGCATCTCGTGCCCACATTACAACTCATAACCACACGGATGACTCACGTGCCAATAGAACAATCCTCACACAGAAGGCAAGTAGACAAGAGTACGTATAATGGTCACTAACGTCAGGATTCATCTTCTAAAACCGATTTGGGAGATTTAATTATGTGTATTCTTGTGCAAATAGTGTTCTACCACAATTCAAGTGAACAAATAAGAGTAGAGACAATAAATGACACATAGAAACAATCACCACGAAATTTACAATGTAATAACTACAGCAATGAAGTTGAAGCAACGACTAGTACAACAAGATTAACTACATAGTAATAAGAAAATATTGCAACACGGAGGAAGACAATTAATAGTATTTTAAGAAGACAACAATCAAAGACAAGTACAAAAGAATGGGGAAATGACAACAAGAGCCCTTCCGAGGTACCGCCTCGTAGTCTCAAATCGTAAAATGAATCACACACTTTCCTTATGTCACCGCAAGAGCCTTTACATTTAGTTTTTGAAATCCTTTTTCCCGAAATAACATCCCGCATTTTAGCCTACCTTATCACATCGCATGGCTTTTAGTAATTCCCATACTAGCCATGCATTTTAAGCCCACCTTATCTCACTTCACGTGTTTCAACGCCCAGACCTTATACTACTGCATGCATATCAATAATAACAACAACACGGCGGAAACCTCATGCAACATAATAACAATCGCGCAACAGAAACCTCGTGCAACCACAATAACAACCGCATGGCAGAAACTTTGTGCAAACACAATAATAACCACACGGCAGAAACTTCGTGCAAACACCATAACAATCCTTTCAACAATAACATGTGTCCCAAAACATAACAACTCAACAAACTGACTTTCACAATATGTGCCCATATGCCACACCATTTCCTCAAAACAATTTCAATATCACAACCACGCATAGCCCTCGGCTTAGCAACACTGAATACAACAGCAATAACAACAATAACACGAGAATACGACAAGTAAATTAACATAAGAACTTCAGAACACGAAGAAACGGAAGAACGAACTCATAAAGAAAGACACAACATGGAAATAATAGTCTCAACAAGAATAGTTCAACAAGGGAGAGGTAATGTGTAACAATGATTCCACGAAAGTGAAATTCAACAACAAGAGAGATAACAGGAATCAATGACCCCAAATAAGAATACATCAAAAATGAAAGGGATAACAAATTTCCCTTAAGGCTAAGCAATTACAGAAGAGATAATAATGATTTTAATTAAGGTTAAGCGATTAAGGAAAGATAATAATGATTTTGACTAAGGTTAAATAATTACAGAAAGATAAAAATGATTCCAATTAAGGTTAAGCAATTACAAAAATGATAGCATGATGATAAAAGAGGCAAAAACTTCAGTAAAGGAACATAAGAGTTTAATCGGCAATAATGGTAGAACATGAAGCAATTGACTCCAATTAAGACACGTAAGGGTGAATTCAGTAAATGGGGAATTTAAAATGACCAAACAACTTCATATTTAATGTACATAAGGACATAAAAGTCCTAAACGGTTAAATTTCCACAAATAAGCCTGGGCACGTACTCGTCACCTCGCGTACACGGCATTCACATGACACAATTAGCGCAAATGATTCGAATTCTTAGGGGTAGTTCCCCCTCACAAAGTTAGGCAAGATACTTACCTCAAAGAAGCTAGACCGTTACTCTAAAATGACCTTCTTGAGTAAAACAACCTCCGGACGGCTCAAATCTAGCCAAAATAACTTCAAATCATAAATAAAACTCATAGAAAATAATTTCGGATAATAAAGCTTCAATCTTTAACAAAAACTAAAAAGTCAACCCAAAAGTCAACCCTTGGGCCTGCACCTCGAAACCTGATAAAATTCACAAAACCGGAACACCGATTCCGATACGAGTTCAACCATACCAAAATTATTAATTTCTGACATCATTCCGTCCTTCAAATCATCATTTTATATTTTTAAAGATGTTTACAAATTGTCCCCGAATTTCCAACTTAATTCACATATTAAATGATGAAAATAGAAAGGGATTCATGAAATATAACAAGATTCGGGTAGAGAACACTTACCCCAATGAGTTGCTTGAAATACCCATGACAAATCTCCCAAAACCGAGGTCTACAACACAAAATATGTTGAAAATATCAAACCCTCGACCTATAAGTGTTCTGCCTAGTGCTCTTCGCTTTTGCGCACAAAATTGCAGCGCCTGCGGCCTCGATTTTGCGAGTAAAACATTGCACCTGTGGTATTAACTAGAAAACCCAGATCTCGCACCTGCGATCCAATTATAGCATATGCGATTGCGCAGAAGTGCTGACAAACACCGCAGAAGCGGAAGACCACCTGGAACACATCTCGCGCATCTGCGACCGACCTTTTGCTGATGCGAGCTCGCACCTGTGCTCCCCTCTCCGCAGAAGCGACACAACAGGACCTGCACTAACATCACAGAAGAGACCAAGAATCTCGCAGAAGTGGTCACGTATCTGCACAATAAAACTCGCAGGTGCGATGCACTGGATCCAGCAACCCAGAAATTTCCTAAGTCCAATATCCAAACCATTAACCATCCGAAATCCACCCGAGGCCGCCTTGGACTATAAACAAATACACCAACACATCCCGTAATAATACACGAACCCACTCGAGGCCTCAAATCACATCAAAAAACATCGAAACTATAAACCACACCTCGAATCGAACTTATGAACTTTCAAATCTTCCAACTTCCAAATCTCGTGTCGAAACATATCAAATCAACACGGAATGACGTTCAATTTTGCGTGTAAGTCCCAAATGACATAATGGAGCTAATCCAACTCTCGGAACCACAATCTGAGCTCGATATTACCAAAGTCAACTCTCGATCAAAACTCTCAACATTCCAAAACTTCAACTTTCCTATTTTTGCCGAAATGCTTCAAATTACCCTACAAAACTCCAAATCCAAATCTGGACGCATGTCTAAGTCAAACATTACCATACGAAACTATTGGAATCATCAAAATTCCATTTCGGAGTCGTCTACATAAAGGTCAAATTCCGTCCAACTCTCACCGCTTAAGCTTCTACAACAAGAATGCTTCTTCCAAATTGACCCCGAATCATCCGAAAACTGAACTCGGCCATACACGCAAGTCATAACACATAATACGAAGCTACTCGAGACCTTATGCTGTCAAACAAGATGTTAATTCTGAAAACGATCGATCGGGTCATTATAGCTACCTTAGTCAGGTTATCCCACATGAGTTTTCTTTGTTAAATAGTATTATATACATATACTACAGTTAGGAAACAATCTATACCCCTGTTGACGGTCAATTTTGATCCTCCATTTTAAAATTAATTTACTTATAATTAATAATTTACAATAAATATTTTGAAAGTAGTTTCTATTGATTTACAATCTATTATACACACCACATATGCTCTATAATTAATTTAACAAATTGTTTCCCAATTTTAGTTAAAGAGGATGCTATGTTAATAATTTGAATTTAGTGTCACAATTTAGAAGGCAAATTATTTCATAAGTAATTAATTAAAATAATTGGTAGTATATTTAATATTTATGATTTTACTACATTTTATTGGAAATTATTTATGCTTAATTAAATTAATTTTAAAAAGGTTAAAAATTAAAAGGCTACAATTGCAATTCCTTAATTAATTACACAATGTCTATCTTTAAAGTAACTCCAGCACAAATACCAAGCCCAAATCTGGATATGGCCCAGTCCAAACAACCCACTCTCTCCAAGTTAGCAATCCGCCCCAACACATTTGAACCAATCAAAGCATGCCACCTCACCCGTCTCTATCAATTATAAAAGAAGCACAACAGATCCCAACCGTTCATCCTACAGATCAACGACCCTCATTTATCTCCACTTTTCTTTTAATTTTAAAACCCTATTTGATTTAATCTTAACCGTTAAAATCAGAAGATCCAACGACCTCCATAATTCTTTAGTTTTATTATTTAATCCCTGAATTATTAGGGCTGTTGATCTAAATAATCAACGGCCCAGATTCTATCTCCAAACTTTAACCCTCATAGACCCTCCCCAATCTACTAACCCTAAAATCATTTGCTACTCCTTCAACCGCCTCCCTTTCCTCTTTCCCTCTCCTTTTTCTCAAGCTCTCAAGAACATCAATCAACAGACCTTGCCCAAATTCGGGCAAGATCGTGAAATATCTCACCAAATCGTCCTCTCCCACTTCCCTGTCCAAGAATCCCGCTGACCTTTCCCTTTTTGTTCTTCAAATCTGAAGTACCAGACTCTGATCTTAGCATCGAGATACTGTTCCGTCTTCGTTATTTGAAATCCAAACTCAGAAAATCATTTTCTTTGTCCCTAGGCTACAAGGCCAGCGATTTGCTTTCCATTTCACTGATTGGATTCAAAAACCCCAAATTTGAAACCCTAGACTCAACGGTGAAACCTCAAGTCTCCAGATTTCTCTTATGCTCGATCAAATCGGTGCATGTATGAGCGTATCTCGAAGCCTCATTATGATTGCTCGAAGTCCAGAGGCCAAATGCAATGAGCTTGGGACACTATAGCTTTGACCGATGGGTTTTGCCTTCAACAGTCAATAACTCCTCTTTCAGGTAAAAACTCTCACTAATTTCCTCCCATATCTCTAATTTTTACTCGTCTATGCTTGCATCATATGGTAGTCGTCACTCTCCACTACCTATGCTTGAATTTTACTGAAACTCTAAGCCATTAATGGCACTATAAATAGAGACTTGATTACTCTCACTTAACATCACCGAAAAACCTACAATCACACCAACCAGATCTACCAAAGACCTAACAATAGTTTACAAAATCTCATATGAATTAAGAAGCTAGGTTTTCTTTCTGATTGATCTCTGTCCTTTTTGTTTCTGAGTTTGTTCACTGCTAAAAACTTGAAGCTTTGGTTTTCGTATGGCTAAGTTAAAATCCTATTTGGTCTGCTGTCCTAGAAAAGGTCAGTGTACTTTCACTCTTTCTCTCTGATAGTTTCATTCAAAGATCATGAACATATTACTGTGTTTCTGTTAATTGTTTCGATGTTTGTTGTTAGTCTATAATTGTTAATTCTAGATGCACCATGACATGTTGTTGATATATGATTAGCTATCATGTTTTCAGCAGTATTGATGGAGTAGTCATGTGACCTTAATGTCTTCTATTGCATATCAAACAACCTATGTGATTAAGCAACTTAATAGGCCTTAATGACTTTCCATATTTGCGTAGGCTTCGAGTTTTCTTTTAATGATTTTGCTATGATCTTTATCCCTACCATACTATTTCTGCACTTTGTTGTTAAGGTTGCTATTTGATAATCCTACCTAGAACAAACATGAAAAGTTCATAGTTTAATCCTTCATCACTTAATTAAAATATGTAAAATTTAAGTTTTTAAATGCTCTCCTTCTTTGTATAAGTATTTTGTAACCTGTAAACATTCATTGAGTCATCACTATGAGAGTCTTAGGCCTGTGCTTAACTGCTAATTTCATCTCTAAGTCTCTTTATGTGGATATGTTTCACCAAAGTAATAGGGTCAACTCCTGTAAACACCAGAAACCCTTTTATGCATATATTTGTTTTGATCAGGTTATCTTTCGTAAATTAGGTTATAGTCATGTTGTATGTTAAATGTTTTACAAGCTGAGTATAACTACATCATGCTCAGATGTTAATCTTAGTGTATACAACTGAGTTAAACTTGTTTGGTATAATATCTTCACTGTCCTTGACCATTAATGACATTGTTAACCTAATTTTACAATGACTGAAACTCATCTTGTTTTTGTAAGTCTATATGCATAGTTGAATGAAGGTTCTGTATGTATATCTACATATCTCTAATGATTTTATGCTTCTGTGCACTATATTGAAACTGCATACAGACTTCTCTTCCCTGATTAATTTGAATTGAATCTGGTCTTGGAGAAACCCCTTGTTGTTACTGCTTAAATACAATAACTTGCCTATTCCAATATACTCCTATAAAGAAGTGGTTGTACCTTTAGTTCCAAAATGAAGTGAGACTGATAGTTAGTGATCATGCTAAACACCCTTAGAGAATTTCATTTCTAATATGCGAACCTGTAGTCATGTAATATGTTCTGATTATACTCTGGTATCCCTAATAATACCTATAGAGGTTCCTGATTATGACTGTCTTGTATGAATCTTTGCTGATATTTTCAAAGGTTCCAAGTAGCATTGTTAACCTATGTGTGTGCTAATGACAAGGTTTGATGTTAAATCAATCTATGATTAGACTATTACGGCAGAAGCATCTGTATTCCTAAGTTGTTGCAGCTCTAAACTATGTGCCCTTATCTATCCTTGAGATGTATGATCCCAGTTGTTTGGCTCAGTATCGATAACAACATAATTGCTCCTGCCTCTATTTGTGTTTGGAAACTTGACCTTTATACATGTTCATATGCGCCTCATTTACTCAATATTGGAAACATAGTTTCTTGCTTTGGCATGCCAGAAGCATTTCGCTATGGTTCTCATTGAATGAGTCGATCCCGAGACACAACAAAGGGAGTTCCGTGGGTTCAGTTTCCTTAGAGGCGGAAAGCCTAGAAGAGACCTAAAAGTCAAGGCCTCTAAAGCCTTGGTAGCCTTTAGTCACTTTTGCTTACCTTTCTTTTCCCATAGGATTCTAAACCTTCCCCTGATCTACGATCACCGTAGTTTACACTTTTTTGTAAAAGTTTGTTGGTTCGGAAAATTATTAAGTGGCAACTCTTTCTACGGATTTGTCTACTGATGAGGATTCAGATGTCTCAGTGTTCCTCATGTCACTCTGTTAAGATTCTATGGTAGGGAATGTTATGGTAATTGGTTTACATTAAAAGAGCCTCATTGGCATTTTAAACTATGGGGAAAAGTGAGTCGTTAGTGGTTGAGGGTATTTGGGCTACTCTCCCCGGCACAAGCATTGCCCTATGCCTTGAGACCCTTGGGAACTTTGAAGTGTCGGGGGATTCAAACGGGGCATCGACCTTGAGTGGAATTCTCTCCTTAGACCTTAATTCATTGACACCTGTTACTCTCTTTGGGTTTAGTGTTTAATGACAATGAAAGGTGTTCAATGTGGATCATTCGTTATACATAACCACCACACTAGTATGACCTTCTTAATGTTCAAATACTGTTAGTTACCTTTTCTTTTATTTTGCTTGCAAATTTCCATGTATGAACATGTATATAATATTATCTTTCTAATGACCTTCTCACATCCTTTTTGAAAATGTACAATGGTTTAGGCCTGCTGAGTTCTTAAAGAACTCAGGCCCAAATCCAGCATCGCTATATCTTGGGAGTCTAGAGTCGGCTGTCATCCCTGTTACTGCTGGGCCTGCCTCTTTGAGGCCTAAAAATCCGAGTCCTTTCTTTCCCTTTACTCATTTATTTACTACCTTCACCATTCTATA
The DNA here is from genome assembly GCA_000715115.1 of Nicotiana otophora. Classification (NCBI taxonomy): domain Eukaryota; kingdom Viridiplantae; phylum Streptophyta; class Magnoliopsida; order Solanales; family Solanaceae; genus Nicotiana; species Nicotiana otophora. Next base: position 275,283 of record AWOL01S0013206.1, on the reverse strand, counting down.
GCTCTACTATGTTGGTTTCCTTTATTGTGTTCCTGTTGTTTTATCTCATATGTATACAATAATTATATATTGGATGGAATGCTTTACTTTATGTCTTAAGTCATATAAAATAACTTAGGTAAGCCTTAAAGAACCTAGGATTAAAAGAAGCATTAGCTAGTAATTAATCCTACATTCGTTAATTATAAGTTGCTTATATTATCAATCTACTTTGCTTTGCTAACTCTTCTTAAAGTTTTTTGAAGCCCAAAAGCCTAACAAAAGGCGGTAGTCCCTCTTTCAAAAAGAAAATCAGAATTGAATTGCGAGTTTAACTTTCTAAAAGGAAATCCTTTCTAAGATCAAGGTGCTGCCGCGCAAAACAAGGATTTTGAATGGTTCCTTCAAGCCAAATATTTGACGACCAAGGTATATCTTAGGTCTATTTTTATAACACCTTTGCCTCATTAGAGTAATATGAATTTCCATGCCTTAGGAACAAAGTGTTTTAACTTAGCTTTTCTTTTAAACATTTTCATACAAACACCACATTTTTTAAAGCTCTTTTCAAGCATATATACACTAAAATTATTTTTCTAAGATTCATCTATAAACCCATACCTCTTTAAACTACGTTCTTCCTTTATAGGTATTATGCCCTAATATATGGTAAGCCACACTCTTTAAACATTAGTTAAGCATAGTACATAAAATTAGTCCTAAATCTTGTCTAAGTCCTATAGAGCTATCTCAGGTAGATATTAAGGGGTGACTAACACCTTCCCCTTAGAAGAACAAGAACCCTTAACCCATAATCTCACCGGTTAGCAGACTAATAAAGAGTATGACCTTTAGTAATTAAATATGTTGTAACGACCCAACCGATTGTTTTGAGTGTATTAGACTCGACCCCCTATTTATTGCTTTCTCTGTATTTTACTATGGCTACGTGACTTGTCGGGAGGTTTGGTTTTTGGTTTCGGAGTGAAATGGGACACATAGTCCCTAAATTGGAAGTTTAGGTTGTAAGAGTTAACTGTAGTTTGACTTGAGTGAAGACGACTCTGGAATGGAGTTTTGTATGTTCCAATAACTACGTATGGTGATTTTAGTCTTAGGAGCGTGTCTGGATATTGATTTGGAGGTCCGTGGGTCGTTTTGGCATAAATTGACAAAAGTTGAAAGACTTTTGGAAAGTTTAACCGGGAGTGAACTTTTTGATATCGGGGTCGAACTTCGATCTAAAAGTTGGAATAGGTCCGTAATGTCGTTTAGGATTTTTGTGCAAAATTTGAGGTCAATCGGACGTGATTTGATTGGTTTCGGCATCAGATGTGAAAGTTAGAAGTTCAAAAATTTATTAGGCTTGAATCGATGCACAATTCATGGTTGTAGCATTGTAGATGTGATTTGAAGGCTCGACTAAGTTAGTATGATGTTCTAGGACTTGTTGGTAGTTTTGGTTGAGGCCCTAGGGGCCTCGGGTGTGATTCGGATCGTGATCAGATCGCATTTTGAAGATTGTGCAATTGCCGAGCTTCTGGTGTCATCGTACCTGCGGTGGGATTGGCCGCAGGTGAGGACTCCCGTAATCAAGCTTTGAGGCATAGATGCGAAGTTGGCCTTGCCCAGCAGTGGTCGCAGAAGCGGGGAAATTATCCGCAGAAGCGCCTTCGCTTCTATGATAGCAAGTGCGCAGAAGCGCCAATGGTCGTAGGTGCGACATTGCTTCAGCAGAAGCGGGCTCGCAAGCGCGAGCCATTGACCGCAGAAGCGGAACCCCTGGACTTAACTGTTTTTTGCACCTTCGTTATTGTTTCCATAAGTGCGTCGTCACAAAAGAGCTTCTTGGGCCACAAATGCGGAAAGTGCTGTGCAAAGAGGTTATAATCGAGGGTTCCGTGATTTTCTTCATTTTAAACATTTCAAGCTCGGGATTAGGAACTATTTGAGAGGGATTTCGAAGGGACTCTTGAGATAAGTCACTTCTGGTTATGCTTACTCAATAATTATGTTTCCCAATTGATTTTCCCACCTAGATTGTGTGGTTTTGAGGTGTAATTTTGGAGTGTGAGGCTAGGGATTTGGAGAGTTTAAATTAGGGATTTGCGTGACGATTTGGTGTCGGATTTTGGTAAATTTGGTATGGTTGGACTCATGGTTGAATGGGCTTTCGGATTTTTTGACTTTTGTTGGGTTCCAAGACATGGGCCTGGGTCGACGTTTTGGATAGATTGTTTAATTATTTGCTAAAATCATTATTTCATTATTTAAATTAGTTTCCTATAGTTATATTTATAGTATAAAATTGTTTTGGCTAGATTCGAGCTGTTCAGAGTTGGAAAATAGAGGGAAAGGCCTTCTAATTGATTGATTGATCGTGATTTGAGGTAAGTGACTTTTTTAACCTCGTGTGGGGGAAATTCCGCATAGGATTTGGTATTTTGATGATAAATTATGACATGTGAAGGCCGTGTACGTAAGGTGACGAGTGCGTACACGGGCTAAATGTTGATATTCCAATTTTTGCTACATAGTTTCCTTTTCATGCCTTAATTGAGTTAGTTTAGAATGTTATAGTCATCATGTTTAGCCTTATTTCACATGTCGACCCATCATATCTCCTATTTGCAACTTGTATCACATGTTTAGTTGAATTACTTGTTTTTCTTGATTTCCGTATTCATTACTTAACTGTGGAAATTCTTTACTTGAAACTGCTATCCTTGGAATATCATTTACTCAGTTGTTGTATTTTGGCTTCCGTGTTATTGTCGAGGTGATTATTTGGTTATTTGCATGAGGTTTATGCCGTACGATTTTTATCATTTGCACGAGGTTTTTGCCGTGTGGTTGTTATTGTTGCACAAGGTTTTAGTTGTGCCATTATGATTATTAATACGTATGCGGTGGTATAAGGTCTGGGTGTTGAAATGCATGCGGTGAGATAAGGTGGGCTTGATACACGTGGCTAGTAGGGGAACTACTAGAAGCCATGCAGTGTGATAAGGTGGGCTAAAACACGAGATGCTATTTCGGGAAAATTATTTTCAAAAACCAAATATAAAGGCTCCTGCAGTAATATAAGGAAAGTCTGTGATTTTTTTTTTTTATGATTTGGGACTACGAGGCGGCACCTCGGGAGTGCCCTGTTGATATTCTGTATTTGCTCTGTTGTTTGGTTCTTGTTTTCCTTAATATGTAAAATTCTTGTTTTCCTTTGGTGTAGCATTAGCTTTCCTTGATTCCGTGTTGTTACTTCCCGTAAATTCCTTATTGCTCACTTCCCTGTCATTTTTATTATATAATATTATCTCTGTGGTTTCTTATTATCTCGAGTAGGGCCTTGACCCGACCTCGTCACTACTCTACCGAGGTTAGGCTTGGCACTTACTGGTACCGTTGTGTTATACTCATACTATGCTTCTGCACATATTTTTGTGCAGATCCAGGTACATCCTATCAGCCTCGATATTAGTGCACTGTATTGCTGCTTTGGAGACTTCAAGGTATACCTGCCCGAGTCCGCAGGCCTCGAAGTCTCCTTCTACCTTGTTTTTGCTTATTTCCTTATGTTTTTGAAAGACAGTGATGTATAGGATTGTTCAACATTGTATCTAGAGCTTGTGACTTTTATCTCACCAGGTGTTGGGATTGTACGTATTGAGGTTTTGGTAGATTCTATTTATGAAAATGTTGGGATGTTCAAGTTTTTATATCTTATTTAATGTTTCTGCATATTGTTAGGCTTACCTAATCTTAGAGACTAGGTGCCGTCACGATATCCTACAGAGGGAATTTGGGGTTATGACAAGTTGGTATCAGAGCTCTAGGTTCATAGGTGTTATGAGTCACAAACAGGTTTAGTAGAGTCTCGCAGATTGGTACGGAGGCATCTGTACTTATCTTAGGGAGGCAATGGAACTGTTAGGAAATACTTCACTTCTTTGATTCCTTGTCATGCAAAATGGTTGACTTCAGGATTCTAAAGTTTTATCTTTGTATTCTCTCATAGATGGTGAGGACACGTACAACCGGATTAGATGACCAGACACTCGCGCCACTCGCTAAAGACGTAAGAGGCCGGGGCCGGGGTCAGGGTAAAGGCCGAGGACGTCCATGTGGTGCAGCTAGAACTCCTGCACAAGCTGCTACAGAGGAGCCACTAGTAGCTCCAGTTGGAGGACGGGCACCTGAGACGCCTGTTACTGCACCATCTCTCCAGGAGACTCTCGCCCAGTTTCTGAGCATGTTCGGCACTTTAGCTCAGGAAGGGTTGATCCCACTTGCTCTTGCCACATCTCAGGACGGAAGAGGAGCACAGTCTCCCACTGCCTGCACCCTAGAACAACAAGGCCAGGTTAACCAGATCTCAGAGGTCATACCAGTGCCGCTGGTAGTCCCAGTTCAGCCCGCGGTTAGGGCAGCAGTTTCTAAGGAGGAGCCGCTCAGGCTCGAGAGGTACAAGAAGTACCACCCTCTCACTTTCAGTGGCTTGGCGTCAGATGATTATCGCGTTTTCTTAAGGAGTGCCACCATATTCTCCGTAATATGGGTATTGCGGAGTCTAGTGGGGTTGCTTTCACTACGTTCCAACTTAGGGGAGCAGCTTATCAGTGGTGGCGAGCATATGAGTTGGGTAGTATGGCCGAGGTAGGTTCACTCACTTGGGCTCAGTTCTCGGATATGTTCTTGAGGGAGTATGCTCCCTAGAGTCTCAGAGATGCATGGCGCGCAGAGTTTGAGTAATTGCGCCAGGGTTCTATAACCATATCGGAGTATGCGGTCCAGTTCAGTGATTTGTCTAGGCATGCACAACCTTGGTTGCTACTGTTGCTTGGCTTTCTTAGATAATCTAATCAAGTTTCAAGCCGGTCAGGTCAATCATTTCAAAGGAAGAAAATAAAGGCCGAAATCAAGATAAATGTCGACCCGGTAAATCATCTAAATTTGTATAGCGAGCGGGTCTGTCAATTTATCGAGGGGCTCAACCCCAATATCAAGTTTAGCGTGGCCTGAGAGATGGTGATGGACATCGCATACCAGCAGGTAGTGGGTATTACTAGGAGATTGGAGGGTATGTTGACTCGAGAGAGGGAGGCCAAGAGGTCTCGAGATTCAGGTATATACAGTGGTACCCGTGCCCCAGCTGCAACTCGTCATGGTAGGGGCTATGTGAGTTTCCCTGTTCATTCAGCACTTCTAGCGGTATTCCGTCCTTTTGTAGGCCTCATGCTCCCTATTATGCACTGCCATTATCTAGTGCACCTCCTGTATAAGGTGCTTTCAGTGGTCAGTCCAGCTGCTCAGGCTCCAGCTAGCCATAATAGCCACGTCCTCCAAGAGCTTGTTTTGAGTGTGGTGACACTCGTCATATGGTCAGGGATTGACCCATATTCGTGAGAGGTGCACCTCCACAGACTACTCAGGCTCTGCGTATTTCACTGGGTCCTCATGCTTCTCAATCCATGGTCGCCGCACCAACTGCCACCCCACCTGCACAGCCAGCTGGAGGTGGAGGCTGGGCAGGCATAGGTCACCCTAGATGGAGAGGCCAGGCCAGATATTATGCCCTTCCTTCTAGGACAGAGGCAGTTGCATCTGACTGTGGCATCACATGTATTGTTGAGGTCTGTCATAGGGATACATCAGTCTTATTTGATCCAGGCTCCATTTATTCATATGTGTCATCTTATTGTGTTCCGTATTTGGGCGTATCCCGTGATTCTTTGAGTTTGCCTATCTATGTGTCTCCACCTGTGGAAGATTCTATTATTGTTGACCGTGTGTATCTGTCGTATTTGGTTGTTCTTAGTGGTTTTGAGACCAGAGCCAATTTGTTGTTGCTCAGTATGGTATATTTTAATGTTATTTTGGGCATGGATTGGTTGTCGCCCTATCATGCTATCGTTGATTGTCAGTGACATTGGCTATGCCAGGTCTACCGCGGTTAGAGTCGAGAGGTACTTTAGATTATGTTTCTAGCAGGGTTATTTCATTTCTAAAGGCTCAGCGGATGGTTGAGAAGGGGTGTGATGCGTGTTTGGCATATGTGAGAGATGTTAATGTTGATACTTCTACCATCGAGTCAGTTCCAGTTGTGAGGGATTATCCAGATGTATTCCTGGCAGATCTTCCGGGCATGCTGCCCGACTGAGATATTGACTTTGGTATTGATTTGTTACCGGGCACCCAACCTATTTCTATTCCACCCTATCGTATGGCCCCATCAGAGTTTAAAGAGTTAAAGGAACAGTTGCAAGAGTTGCTTGATAAGGGCTTCATTCGGCCCAGTATGTCACCTTAGGGTGCTCTAGTCTTATTTGTAAAGAAGAAAGATGGTTCTATGCGTATATGCATTGATGATTGCTAGTTGAACAAGGTTACAGTGAAGAACATGTATCCATTTCCACGCATTGATGACCTATTTGATCAATTATAGCGTGCCAGAGTGTTCTCTAAGATCTACTTGCATTCAGGCTATCATCAGTTGAAGATTCGGGAGCCAACTATCCCGAAGACTGCTTTTAGGAATCTGTATGAACATTACGAGTTCCTTGTGATATCTTTTCGCCTGACCAATTCCTCAGCAGCATTCATGCCCTTGATGAATAGTATATTTTAGCCCTACCTTGACTCGTTCATCATTGTGTTTATTGACGACATACTGGTGTACTCCCAGAGTCGGGAGGATCATGAGAAGCACCTGGGGACTATGCTTCAAACCTTAAGAGAAAAGAAGTTATATGCAAAATTTTCGAAATTTGAATTCTAGCTAGATTTAGTGGCATTTCTGGGACATGTAGTGTCGAGTGAGGGGATCAAGGTAGATCTGAAGAAAATGGAAACAGTGCAGAGTTGTCCCAGAGTGTCCTCATCAATGAAAATCCGGAGTTTGCTTGGTTTGGCGAGGTATTACCATCGATTTGTATAGGGTTTCTCATCTATTGCAATACATACGACCAGGATGACCCAGAAGGGTGCTCTGTTCAGATAGACCGAGGAGTGTGAGGAGAGCTTTCAAAAGCTCAAGACTGCTTTGACTACAACCCCAGTGTTGGTATTGCCTACAAGTTCGGGGTCTTATACTGTGTATTATGATGCGTCGTGCATTGGTCATGACGTAGAGTTGATGCAAGACGGTAGGGTGATTGCCTACATGTCTAGACAGCTAAAGGTTCATGAGAAGAACTATCGTGTCCACAACCTCGATTTAGCAACTATAGTTCATGCCTTAAAGATCTGGCGGCACTATTTGTACGGTGTCTCTTATGAGGTCTACACCGATCACCGGAGTTTACAACATATGTTCAAACAGAAGGATCTTAACTTGCGGCAACAGAGGTGGTTGGGGTTGCTTAAGGACTCTAACATCACCATTCTATATCATCCTGGGAAGGCTAATATGGTGGCCAATGCCTTGAGTCTCAAGGTGAAGAGTTTGGGCAAATTAGCATATCTACCTGTAGTGGAGAGGCCATTAGCCTTGGATATTCAGGCCTTGACCAACTAGTTTGTTAGATTGAATGTTTCTGGGCAGAGCCGAGTTTTGGCTTGTGTGGTTTCTCAGTCTTCTCTTTATGATCGTATCAGAGATCGTCAATATGATGACCCCTATCTGCTTGTCCTCAAGGACACAGTTCAGCACGGTGATGCCAATGAGGTCACTATTGGAGATGACAGTGTATTACAGATACAAGGTAGGCTATGTGTGCCCAATGTAGATGGGTTGCGTGAGTTGATTCTCCAGGAGGCTCACAGTTCGCGGTTCTTCATTCATCCAGGTATCATGAAGATGTATCAGGACCTGAGGCAGCCTTATTGGTGGATGAAAATGAAGAAGGACATAGTGAAGTATGTATCTTGGTGCCTAAATTACCAGCCGGTGAAGTATGAGCATCAACGACCAGGTGGATTGCTTTAGAGGCTAGAGATTCCTGAGTGGAAATGGGAGCAGATTACTATGGATTTTGATGTTGGGCTCCCGCAGACTCAGAGGATGTTTGATGCAGTTTGGGTGATTGTGGATAGATTGACCAAGTCATCTCATTTCATTGCAGTGGTGACTACTTACTCCTCATAGCAGCTGGCTCAGGTGTACATTCGCGAGATTGTTAGGCTTCATAGTATGCCGGTATCTATCATCTCTGATCAGAGTACACAGTTTACATCGTGGTTTTGGAAAGACGTACGGCATGAATTAGGTATTCACGTGGAGTTGAGCATATTATTTTACCCTCAGACGGACGAACAGTCCGAGAGCACTATTCAGATATTGGAGGATATGCTTCGTGCGTGTGTGATGGATTTTGGGGGTTCTTGGTATCAGTTCTTGCCACTTGTAGAGTTTGCCTATAACATTAGTTATCAGTCGAGCATTCAGATGACCCTGTATGAGGCTATGCATGGGAGGTGGTTCCGTCTCCGGTGGGTTGGCTTGAATCGGGCGAGGCTAGGCTATTGGGTACAAACTTGGTTTAGGATGCTATGCGGATCGGAAGGTTCGCGATGTTGCATTCATGGTTAAGGAGCGAGTCTTGCTCCAATTTCATCCATGAAGGGTGTTATGAGGTTTGCGAAGAAGGACAATCTAAGCCCTAGGTATATCAGGCCTTTTGACATTTTTGAGAGGGTCGGAGAGGTGGCCTAAAGACTTGCACTACCACCTAGACTAGCTGCAGTTCATCCAGTGTTTATGTTTCGATGCTCCGTAAGTATCACGACGATGTGTCTCATGTGTTAGACTTCAGCTCAGTCCAGTTGGATAAGGATCTATCTTACGTTGAGGAGCCGATGGCCATTTTGGACAGTCAAGTTCTAAAGTTGAGGTTGAAGAATATTGCTTTAGTTAAGGTCCAGTAGCGGGGTCAGCCAGTCAAAGGAGCGACTTGGGAGACCGAGCATGATATGCGTAGCCGTTATCCTCATTTTTTCACATTTTCAGGTATGTCTCTGTACCCATTAGAGTACGAACGTTTGTTTTACGAGAGAAAGGATGTAACAACCCGACATGTCGTTTTGAGTGTATTAGCCCCGACTCCATATTTATTGCTTTCTGTGTGTTATACTATGGCTACGTGACTTTTCGGGAGGTTTGATTTTTGGTTTCGGAGTGAAATGGGACACATAGTCCCTAAACTGGAAGTTTAAGTCGTAGGAGTTCTCCGTAGTTTGACTGGAGTGAAGGGACACATAATCCCTTAACTGGAAGTTTAAGTCGTAGGAGTTGACCGTTGTTTGATTTGAGTGAAGACGACACCAGAATAGAGTTTTGTCGGTTCCAATATCTTCATATGGTGATTTTGGTCTTAGGAGCGTATCCGGATGTCGATTTGGAGGGTTGTTTCGGCGTAAATTGACGAAAGTTGGCACATTTTTTGAAAGTTTGATTGGGAGTAGACTTTTTGATATCGGGGTCGGACTTTGATTTCGGAAGTTGAAATAGGTATGTAATGTCGTTTAGGACTAATGCGCACATCCATGCATACAGCTTCTTCTCAACCTTTTTGGGGTACACCCCACACTTATCTTTCTCACTCAGTGCATCCTTCTCTTTTGAGCCCTTCACTTTCCACTCAACACTCGCAACTGCTTTTTCTTTTTGCACCCCCTTTTCTACATTCATATCAAAAGTCACCATCTCCTCGCCCACTCTAAGCATGAGTTTCCTCTCGTGTATATCTAATATAGATCTACCTGTCGCTAAGAATGATCTTCCTAGGATGAGGAGTGCCTCCTTGTTCTTCTCCATGTTCACCACTATAAAATCTATATGAAATACGAACTTATCCACCGAACTAACACATCTTCCACTATACCCTCGGGTATTAAAGTCGTCTGGTCCGCCAGCTGCAAAGATATTGGCACTGACTTTATCTATCCAATCTCCTTCTCTAGTTTCCTATAAATAGACAGAGGCATTAAATTAATTGAAACATTAGAATCAAATAATGACTTATCAAAATTAATAGAGCCTACAGAGTAAGGTATAGTAAAACTCCCAGGATCTCCACACTTTTGTGGGAGTTGTTTTTTGCAATATCACGCTGCAATGCTCTGTGAGCTTCACCACCGAGGTCTCCTCTATTTCCTCTTCTTTGTCAGGATCTCATTCAAGAATTTGACATAGGCAAGCATCTATGATAGAACTTCTGTGAATGGAATAATTTACATGAACCTGTTTCAGCATATCCAGAAATCTCCCAAACTACTTGTCCATCTTTTCTCTACATAGATTTTGAGGGAAAGGTAAAGTAGGCATATGCTTGCTCTCTTCAGGTTCCTCCCTTCACAAAGTTTCTTCCTTATTTTTCTTCTCAGTTTTCACCGGGCCCTTCTTCTTTTTATCAACATCATTTTTCAACTGGTTCCCGCTTTACTTTTCAAGTATCACATCATCTTGGATCGGGGTGGGATCTTTCAACACTTTTCCACTTCTCAAGGTCACAAAATTCACCATTTCTTTGGGATTCTTTTTTGTATCAACGGGGAAAGTACCCGGAAACTTCTCAGATAATATTATTGTAATAGTTCCCACTTGTCTCTCCATGTTTCGCAAACCAGTGCCCAATTCTTTGATAGCTGCTCCATGAGCGTCTAGCCTCTCATCTGTCTTGATAATGAAAGCTTTCATTAGATCCTCTAGACTAGGCTGAATAGGTTGTTGAGGCTGCCTTTGCAGATTTTTGTATGCTAGAGCTCCTTGTCCCTGCGGTCTAGAGTTATTTTGTTGCCAAGCATTCGTAGTACCTCCAGGTGAACTCCATGAAAAATTGAGGTGCCTCTGACCCATTCCATTGAAATTGTAGTTTCCCACATTATTTACTTCCTCAGTTGAGGCTTGGCACTCATGAGTAAGGTGTCCTTGTCCATATATATCACATGCTTCTTGAGGCTCATTTTGTATCGGGGCTAAGTTCATCTTCCTTATCTCTTTCGCCATAGCATCCAGCTGTACCTGCACAGAAGTAGTAGCATCAACTTGATGAACACAAGTTGATCTTCTTCTTTCAGCACTCTCAGAGGGCCACTGATCCAAATTATAACTATCTCCTCTGGAGTCTTCTTCATCAACAGTCCTCTAGCTGCATTCCTCAATGTTCTACGTGAGGTTGGTGTCAATCCATCCCAAAAATCCTGGAGTTGCATCCAGAGTTCAATTCCACTATGTTGACACTTTCTAACAATCTCCTTAAACCTCTCCCATGCTTCAAAAATAGTTTCCCTATCTTTCTGGCAGAAGTTATGGATTTCCCTTCTAAACTTTCCCGTTTTAGCTGAGGAAAAATATTTATCAAGGAAATTTTTGGTCATCTCCTCCCAAGTTCTAATTGATCCTGTGGGCAAGCTTCGAAGCCAATGCTTTGCATCATCTTTAAGAGAAAAGGGGAATGCCCTTAAATACACTATATCTTGTGACACACTATTGTATTGAAAGATGTTCATAATCTCCTCGAAGTCTATTAGATGTTTATTTGGATCTTAATTTGGCTTCCCTATGAAGACACAACAATTCTGAAGAGTTTGAAACAACCCTTGCTTCAACTCGAAATTATTTGCTGCAATTGGAGGTGGTCTAACACTTGATAAACCTTGATTATAGACCGGTCTAGCATAATCCCCAAGTGATCTCCCAGGCATGGGAGCTATATTTCCGAACTGGTCTGCAGCCAAGGGTTGATTTCGAGCAATTCTCTGACCCCTCTCTCTTTCGTAGATAATCTGTGCATCTCTAATAGTTGCTTCCTCAGCATTTCGTGCAGCTTGTTCTCTTTGTTGGGATGCTTTTCTCGCAGCCAAATCTACATTATCCTCACCGTTTCTAGCCATAAGTTCTTTGGTTAAGGATTGCCCAACCTTTTCTGATGTATCGGTGAGATTTATTTCCTTCCTCAGCTTTCATAATTGTTTTTCTATCTCCGGTTCGTATGGTAGCACTTCCTTCGCAGAAGTTCGAGTCATGCACCGATCTTAACCTATAACTTGCACACAGTCAAAGAACACCATCCGTAAAAAGAGAAAAATAAAATTTTAAGAAAAGAATTCCTGAATTAGCACTACAAAATATGTCAAATACTATTAATTGCTAATCCCCGACAACGACATCAAAATTTGACGAGCTCGAAACACACACTTAAATTATGCTCGCTAATCAAATATAGTATAGAATAATATCGTATCCACATGGATTAGATTTAAACAGTATTCTCATAGTTTCTAGCTTGATTACTATCCAAGATGATCAATAATTGAGATTTATATGATTTCTAACTATAATTAATTAAGAGTCTAAAGCTATTGACTAATGACAATCGAAACAAGGAATTAGCAAAGAAAGTTATTAGTGGGAGAATATAGAGTTTTGATACGAAAGGTGCAAGATAATTGTTTGGGATCTAACTCTAAATAATTCACTTCTAACGTTCAAACAAGTCTCTTGAATTCACTCAATTATTAGTTCAAACGTTCAGTAAAAACTCCTCTCTCGATTAAGTCTTAACCTCAAGTGATGAACCAATTTTAAGGATGTAAAGATATACATGAATGCGTAGTGGGTTGGTATTTAGGAGAACCTCTCTCGATTATCCTCCTAACTAGGTTTAATCAATTATTCAACTAGCCTTTTTCGATTACTAAGAAGAATTAATGAACTCAACCAACAATATAATGCATAGATATCACCAGTTATGCCTCTCTCGATTACATGAACTAGTGAATATAGATGCAACAATTAAATCATCCAAAAATACTTCAATACATAAAGCTAGTGTTATAATACAGAAACAATCATCAATACACCAAATCCATCAAACTCTAAAGAGAACTACTCCATAGATACAGAGCACTTCATCAAAAATATAATTAAACTATAGGAAAACATAAATTCGATCCAAACTCGGGTCTTGAGTGAGGAAGGAATGATGAAATCCTTGTGCTTTTGCTCCTCCAACTTCTCCTTAGCTTCCTTGGGTCCAAAGTGTGTCAAAAGTCCAAAAAATAATATTTTTTCATGTATTTATACCAAGTACGGTCGGGCCTAGACGAAATCCCCTTTTCCTAGCCACAATAGGAAAACTTGCAAACTTATTGATTTTTATGCGTCGCACTATGCTACGCAGGGTGCGTAGCATTAGTGCAATTTTATCGGTCGTAAACTCTCTGAACTTAGCTTGTCTGACAGAATTTTGTACTGATGCTAGGCACTATGCCACTCACTATGCCTAGCATTAATGTATTTTTTTATTAGACCCAAAAATTACAAGTCTTTGAACTTCTCAAATTTCTAACGCACATTTGTACTAATGCATCGCACAATGCTACACATTGTGCGTTTCATTAGTGCATTTCCTCTGAGTGTTGCTTCTTCCTTGATTTTTGACGTCCAGAAGTGATCTTCGACCCTCGAACACGATCTCGTCTTAATCCCTTGGGCTTATACTAAGATTTTAAAGCTCCAATTATTTGATTTAGTTCCACAACATCTACATAGCTCGTAATTACTTCTACAAGTCATAAAATACACAATAAGTGCAAAACACTATCAATTAAAGCTCAAACACAAGTAAAGTGCAGTGAATTAGAGTGCAATAAGCAACTAATACACGTGATTATAGCCTACCATCAGAAAAAAGAGGGAAAGGCCTTCTAATTGATTGATTGAGCATGGTTTGAGGTAAGTGATATTTCTAAACTTGTGTGGGGCGAATTTCCCTTAGGATTTGGTATTTTGATGATAAATTATGATATGTGAAGGCCGTGTACGTAAGGTGACGAGTGCGTACACAGGCTAAATGTTAAAATTCCGGTTTTTTTCTACGTAGTTTCCTTTTCATGCCTTAATTGAAATACTATAGCACGTTATAGTCATCATGTTTAGCCCAATTTCACATGTCTACTTGTCTTATATCCTATTTGCAACTTGTATCACATGTTTAGTTGAATTATTAGTTTTTCTTTATTTCCGTATTTATTACTTAACTGTGGAAATTCTTTACTTGAAAATGCTATCCTTGGAATATCATTTATTCAGTTGTTGTGTTTTGGCGTTTGTGTTATTGTTGAGGTGATTGTTTGGTTGTTTACACAAGGTTCATGTCATGCGGTTGTTATTGTTGTACGAGGTTTCTGTCGTGCTGTTGTGATTATTGATACTCATGCGGTGGTATAAGGTCTGGGTGTTGAAACGCATGCGGTGAGATAAGGTGGGCTTGATACGCGTGGCTAGTGGGGAAACTACTAGAAGCCATGCGGTGTGATAAGGTGAGCTATAACGCGGGCTGTTATTTCGGGAAAATAATTTTTACAAACCAAATATAAAGGCTCCCACGGTGATATAAGGAAAGACTGTGATTTGTTTTTTTAGATTTGGGACTACGAGGTGGTACCTCGGGAGTGCCCTGTTGCAATTCTGTATTTGCTATGTTGTTTGGTTCTTGTTTTCCTTAATATGTAAAATTCTTGTTTTCCTTTCATGTAGCATTAGCTTTCCTTGATTCCGTGTTGTTACTTCACATAAATTCTTTATTGCTCACTTCCCTATCATTTTCATTATATCATATTATCATTGTCTTGTTTCTTATTATCTCCAGTAGGGCCTTGACCCTACCACGTCACTACTCTACTGAGGTTAGGCTTGGTATTTACTGGGTATCATTGTGGTGTACTCATACTACACTTCTACACATATTTTTGTGCCGATCCAGGTACATCCTATCATCCTCGATATTAGTGTGTTATGTTGCTGCTTTAGAGATTTCAAGGTACACTTGCCCGCATTCGTAGGCCTTGGAGTCTCCTTCTACCTTCTTTTTCCTTATTTCCTTGCGTTTGAATGACAATGATGTATAGGATTGTTCAACATTGTATCTAGAACTTGTGACTTTTATCTCACCAGGTGTTGAGTACGTATTGAGGTTTTGGTAGATTCTATTTATGAAAATGTTGGGATGTTCAAGTTTTAATCTCTTATTGTTTTCACATATTGTTAGGCTTACCTAGTCTTAGAGACTAGGTGCCATCACGATATCCTACTGTGAGAATTTGGGGTCGTGACATAGGTACCCTAGTATACCTTTAAATATTAGGTGGCGACTCTCTTTCATCAACAACAAAGAAACGACAAGTTGAATCTTGTTTTGACTGATGCAAAATAGGGTGCAACACCCCCTGTAGCTCCCTTAATTGAGTAGTGAAGTATTTGTGCTTCTTCTCTAATCAAGGTGATTGTATAATAATCACTACTAAAAATTCGGCAAAAACCGACCAAGGTCGACCGACCAACTTTGGTCGGTCAAACAACGGACCAAAAAACTGACAAAAGTTGGTCGGATTTTCAAAATATTTTATTTTTTAATTTTCTTTTACGAAACCGACCAACTTTGGTTGGTTTTCTTTGGTGCAAAAATGCGAAAAACTATTTTTGAGTCCCGCGAAATTTATTTTTTAAGAAACTGACCAACTTTGGTTGGTTTTTCAATTAAAATAAATAAAAATTAATATTAAAAAAACCGACCAAAATTGCTCGGTTAATTCAGCCGGTCATTTAAAAAAATCGATCAATTTTGGTCGGCAATTTTACTTTTAACAAAATCGACCTACTTTGGTCGGTTATTTTCGTGAGAAAATATAATTAAAGAGTATAAATCAAATAAAAGACAGTCTTAAAACAAAATGCACTAATGGTCTAGTGGTAGAATAGTATCTTGCCATAGTACAGACCCCGGTTTAATTCCCAGATGGTGAATCTTTTGATTACATAATTAAAATACCGACCAACTTTGGTCGCGTTTGTTTTTTCAATATTATTTTTTGAATTTAATCGACCGACCAAAGTTGGTAGGTAATTTCCGACCAACTTTGATCGGCACTCCTTTTCGACCCCTAAAATACCGTCCATACATAAATGGTCGTGTTTTGGTCGTTTATTGGCCATTACCGACCAACTTTGATCGGTTGTTTTGGTCGGGTTTTACCGAATTTCTAGTAGTGAATTAGGGTCCCACAAAATTCAAATTCTACCATTAATAACATGGCTATAATTCTGCATTGTATCCCAACAAGGGGCAATATGACTACTAACCCTACTTGCATTATGCTCTTTAACTCTTGTTTCAACAATACCATCTAACTTTATGTTGTTAGTTGTCAAGTAATTTTCAGCTCCTTCTGCTTATACCATTTATTCACACCACTGGCATTCCAAAATAGCCAAGTCATTGCATATTATGGTTTTTCCCTCCTCTATCATGATACAGGGACTGACTTATATCTTGACCCCTTTTTGAAGCCACTATTTCATTTCTGCTTGTAGAAGGTGATAACATATGATAGTTTATCAAGTTCATTTATGGACTAGCCACTTCATTACCTCTATTTCTTTGTAGTTTTGGCTTCTTTGCTCCTATAACTTCTTCTGGTTGGCAATTCTTTTTAGCGACTACTTGAGGATTAAGTTGGCTTTGTTGAAGCACAGTGGAGACCTTATTATGACTTCCTTGAGGCTTAGTTTCTATCACCACAAGTCCCTTAGTTCTCCATTTGTGGGTAACCTTTTTTGGTTGTCTTCTTCTTCTTCTTCTTCTTCTTCTTCTTCTCCTTCTTCTTCTTCTTCTTCTTCTTAATGTTGTATTTTGTGTCCAATAGCTTGGCATTTATCACAGTAAATTGGTTGCCATTCATACACCAATGTTTACTGAAATTACTTACATCTAGGATCCATCACAGTGACTGCTGTTGGCAAGGTTTTCGTTATGTTAGTCTCTATCAGCATCCTCCCGTATGAGATCCTTTTTTGCTTAGTGGTGCATTCATCTACAAATAATGGCTTCCCAATTGCACTAGAAATTTTATTTAAGGATTCACTCCCTCAGCAATTCATTGGAAGCTTAGGTAGGATCACCCACAGTGGTATCTCTATAAAGAACTCCTTGCTCATGTCAAAATCAGGTGTCTAAGGTTTTAGGATAATTGGCCTGTTGCAGATGGTGTAAGGACCAACATAGAATATTTTGTGCATATCAATAATCGACTGAAACTTAATAACATAATACCCCTTATCACGTAATAATAGATCTGGTTCCGCAATGTCCAGCAAGTGTTGTGCAACATATCTCTTAATTGCATTATACCTAGGATTGTCCCCAATTATGTAAGCTATCATAACACAACTCCATTTCTCTTCTTCTTCTTCTTCTTCTTCTTCTTCTTCTTCTTCTTCTTCTTCTTCTTCAACATCCCGTAATTCCAGCTGCACTACTATTTGCCCATCCACTATTTTGGGTGGAATGTATCTGAGTGCCATTCATGTGTGGCTACCTTATTTTGCTGAAATAGGCTTGGGGCCTCCGACAGTAGCATGTTTGACTGTTTCATTGATGGGTACTTGGATTTTCTCACTTACAATCGAGTTTATGTTAGGTCCAAGTGTTGTAATTTTGCTCATATTGTCGTGTTCATGTGCTTTACCCTGGTTTCGATTTTCCCTGGTACTACTCACCAGATTAGGGCCAACTACAATTACTGTTCCATTGGTTTTCCCAGCAGAGCTCCCCTTTTTGGTTGTTCCTCTTGACTAATTGATGGTGAATCATTGAGATTTAGTTTTTACTTACCCAAGTGGCCCTCGATGTTGATCCAATTTCGTTTGAACTCATCGTCGTCCCCTGCAGTTCCGGCGTCATCATAAACTTTTCCTGTGCTGGATTTAATTTCCCAGCTTGTGTTCTAGTACTTATACAGCTCCCAAAAGGAATTATTGGTATTTTTTAGGTCTTTCTCGTCCATAACTTCACCCTCTTCCCATGGCATCCACGCCAGCATACATTAACTAACGTGCGCTGAGAGCATGAAATAAGGTTCGGAGTGAAATGGGACACATATTCCCTAAGTTGGAGCCTTAAGTTGATAGAGATGACTATAGTTTGACCTTTCTGTAGACGACTGCGGAATGGAGTTTCGAAGTTTCCAATAGCTCGGTATGGTAATTTTAGACTTAGGAGCTGTAATGACCCGGCCAGTCATTTTGAGTGTATTAGCCCTGATCCCCTATTTACTATTTTCCCCGTATTTGTTTCTGCTTATGTGACTTACCGGGAGGTCTTGTTTTTGGTTTCAGAGTGATTTGGGAAACTTAGCCCCTAAAATAGAAGATTAAGTCTTAGGGTTTTGACCGTAGTCGAAAGTGTGTGAAGACGACTCCGGAATACAGTTCCATCTATTCCGTTAGCTCCGTTAGGTAATTTTGGATTTAGGAGCTTGTCCGGACTGTGAATTTGAGGTCTGCAGCTAATTTGGGCTTGAAATGGCGGAAGTTGAAATTTTGGGATGTTTGACCGGAGGGTTGACTTTTTGATATCGGGGTCGGATTCCTATTTCGAAAGTTGGAGTAGGTCCGTAATGTTGAGTATGACTTGTGTGCAAAATTTGAGGTCAATTGGACGTGGTTTGGTATGATTCGGCATCGTTTGTAGAATGTGGAAATTTTGAAGTTCATTAAGTTTGGATAGGAGGTGATTCATGTTTTTGATGTTATTTGAGGTGGTTTGAGGATTCGACTAAGTTGGAATAGTGTTTTGGGACTTGATGGTATGTTTGGTTGAGGTCCGCGGGACCTTGGGTGAGTTGCGAGTGGTTAACGGATCATATTTTGGACTTTGGTTGATGGCTAATATCTGCCGGTGTAGATTTTCTGGTTTCCTCTTACTCGTTCGCGAGAGGAGCCTCGTGTTCGCGAAGGATTAAAGTGAGTTGAGAAGATTTTGTTCTTTACGTTTGCGAAGAAGAGGACTCGAACACGAAGGTCTGGTCTGCGTGTGCATCGCGAACTCGTGAGTGGTGTCGCGTTCGCAAAGAGAAGTGAGGCAGCTGGGGACCCTAAGTCTTTGGTCTATGCATTCGCGAGGTATGGGCCGCGTTCGCGATGAGTTGAGCTTGTAAAGGTTCGTGTTCGTGAAGTATGAGTTGAGCTTGCAAAGCTTCGTGTTCGTGAAGTGTTGATCGCGTTCGTGAAGCGTTGATCGCGTTCGCGAAGAGTAAACTGGGAGGCAGTCTGAGTTGGCCTACGCGAGAGAACGGTCGCGTTCGTGAGGAAGGAAATCTGGGCAGACAATATTAATTTCAAAAATGAGGGTTTGAACCCATTTTGCATATTTTGAGCTAGAGAACACGAAATTGGCGATTCTTGAAGGGAATTTTATGGGGTTGATTTGGGTAAGTGATTCCTACTTGGTTTTGGTTAAATCCAATGATTTCATCTTTAATTTTTATCATCTAATTTGTGACTTGGGGTGATATATTTGGGAAAAAGAGGAAGAACTCTTGAGTTAGAATTTTGAGGTTTTTAATGGGAGTTTTTATTGGATTTGAGTAATTTTGGTATGGTTAGGCTCGTGAGTGAATGGGCTTTCAGGTTTTGTGACTTTTGTCGGGTTTCGATACGTGGGTCTGGGGGGCTGGGTTGACCCGATTTCGGATTTTGGACTATAGTTTAGTAGTTTTCTTGTGGAATTTATCCTTTTAGCCAATGTTGATTATCTCGTACTATTTGTGGCTAGATTCGGGGCATTTGAAGGCCTATTCAAGAGGTAAAGGCATTTCGGAGTAGGATTTCTGCGCGGTTGAGGTAAGTAACAGTCTTAAATATTGTTTTGAGGGTATAAAACACCGAGAATTAGTATGATGTGAATATTTGGAGGTGACACACATGCTAGGTGACGGGCGTGTGAACGTGCACCGTGAGGGATCATGACTTGGTCTGTCCCGTGAGACTGTAAAGTCGAATAGCCATTGTTATTACTTGTTTTTCCTTGTCTTTAAGCAATTGACTGCCTTTCATGTTAGAGACCATGCTTAGGCCATATGATATCACTGTTGGGAACTGCATCGGTTGTATACTTGTTGAATTGACTGTTAATTGTTGTCTTGTACTCAGTCATAGTCTTACCTGTGTGCCATATCTCCGTTCCCTCTCATTTCTTGTTGACACTTGTTGTATTCTCTATTTTGGGCTGGTTATTATGATATTCTGCAAGCCCGAGAGGCTGGAGAGGTTAGTGACAGAGATAGGGCCTGAGTTTCGAGCTGCGCGTTGTGAGGTATATGGATCGGGTTGCACGCTACAACAAGCCTTCGGGATATATATATATATATAT
>AWOL01S0013206.1:209103-253824 GCA_000715115.1 Nicotiana otophora | reverse complement strand
GGATCGGGTTGCATGTCGCAATAATATTGGATTGGGCTGCACACAGCAGCAATATTGCGCTTGGGTTGAAGGAGCCCCTCCGGAATCTATACACACCCCAGTGAGCGCAGGTACCTATTGAGAGTGTGTATTGAGTGCTGAGAGCTGAGAGTATGAGCTGTTGAGATGGGTTGAGTGACTGCTGCCTTGAGAGGCTGTACTTGCTTTTATTTATTGTTGCACTTAGTTGTTATCTGTTGTTGTTGTGAAATTTCTGGAATATTCATATCTGTTTTCCATGAGCTCGAACTGATTTGACTTAATCCACCGGATTTGAAAGCATGTTCACTCTTTACTGAAAACTTTTGAAATGAATTGTATTTTATATCTCGTCACTGCTTTTCAGTTTTTTATTTAATTCTGTTACTTCCTGAGTTGGTTGTACTCATGCTACACTCTCCACTTCATGTGTAGATCCAGGTGTGTACAGTTCTGGCGGTCGTTGAGTTCGTGCGCGAGCTGATTATCGGAGACTTACGAGGTAGCTGCCGGCGTCCGCAGTCCTTGTTTCTCCTTTCTTATTATCTTTTCTCTCTTTTATTGGCATTTGGTACGGACTGTAGTAGACTCTGTTTATAGATTGGTTGTTAGATGCTCATGACTTAGAGACACCCCGATGTCGGGCTATCATTCCGCACTTGGGTTTTGTTTTTATTGTATTTTTACCCCGTTATTTTGTAAACCTTCAGTTAGTTTAATTTCTTTGGCTCACTTCCATTATATATTGAAAGCATATTGAGAATGTCGGCCCACCTAGTTCCAAGATAGGCTCCATCATGACTGGTCATGTATTCGGGTCGTGATAAATTGGTATCAGAGCCTAGGTTACATAGGTCTCACGAGTCATGAATAGGTATAGTAGAGTCTTGCAGATCGGTACGTAGACGTCTGTACTTATCTTCGAGAGGCTACAGAACCATTAGGAAACTTCACGTTCTTGATCTCTTGTTGTGTGAATCTCTTGATTCTGGTAACTAAATTTCTATTATTCTAATTGTTTCACAGATGGTGAGGACGCGTACTATGGGGCAGGATGGACAGCCATAAGTACCACCAGTCAGGGCCGCGAGAGGCTGAGGTCGCGGTAAAGGCCGCGGTAGGGGTAGAGGTGCAGCTTGCACCGCAGCTGGGGCAGTACCTGCAAACCCACCAGTTGCCCCAGTTCAGGAGCATGCTCCAGTTGTGGATGTGCCTGTGGGACCATCTCAGGCACCACCTGTGCCTATTGTGATTCCAGGCCTTCAGGAGGCCTTAGCTCATATTCTGACCGCGCGTACCAGTCTTGCTCTGGCGGTCTCTATTCCGGCCGCAGCAACCACTTCTCAGGACGAGGGAGGTGCTCAAACTCCCGCTGCCTGCACACCATAGCAGGTGGTACATGGATTCAAGACATCGGGGGAGCCACCAGCCCAACTGGTTACAGCTGCTCAGGATTATATGGTTCCTGTTATGCCTGAGGATGAGCAACATAGATTGGAGAGGTTTGGGAGACTCCAGCCTCCTTCTTTCAGTGGTGCAGAGGGAGAGAATGCACAGTGTTTCTTAGATAGGTGTAAGAGGATACTCCGTACAACAGGTATTCTGGAGACCAGTGAGGTCTCGTTCACTACCTTTCAGTTCTTTAGGGCTGCATTCAGTTGGTGGGAGGCTTACGAGAGGCATAGGCTGGTTGGCACAGCGCCCCTTCCCTGGCAGTAGTTCTCCGTTATCTTTTTGGAGAAGTTTGTGCCTCAGTCCTACAGAAAGGAGATGAGCAGACAGTATGAGCAGTTTCGTCAGGGTGATATGTCTGTGACACAATATAAGATGCGATTCTCGGAGTTGGCCCGTCGTGCTATCTGGTTGGTTCCCACAGACAAGGAAAGGATCTGGTTGTTTATAGATGGCCTCACTTTTCAGCTGCGATTGCTTATGACCAGAGAGAGAGTGTCTGGTGCTACTTTTGATGAGGTTGTCGACATTGCTAGTCAGATTAAGATGGTTCGCAGTTAGGAGAGGGCTGAGAGGAAGGCCAAGAGGTCTCGTGGACAGGGTGGATTTAGCGGTGCTTCTTTTGGGGGTCAGTTCCAGGATGGTAAAGGTCTTCCTTTCAGACATGCTCACACGGCTCGTCCAGTTCACCGTGGTGCATCATCTGGCCATGGTTGTCATAGTTATCAACAAGGTTGTTCATTTGACGGTGCCCTCCCAGCACAGAGTTCGTCCCCTGCTCCATCGGATCAGGGTTCGCCTATGCCAGGTCCTTCTACCAGTTATCCTGGTGCTCGGGGCTCCCTTTAGTCCCCAGCACCAGCACCGGGGAGTTGCTATGAGTGTGTGGAGTTTGGTCATATGAGGAGAGAGTATCCCCGTATAGTGGGAGGTCCCGCTCCGCAGATGAGCCAGTCTATGTCATCACCACCAGACCCTCCACCACCCACTCAGCCAGCCCGCGGTGGAGCCCAGTCAGCTAGGGGTCGCCCGAGAGGGGAAGGCAGATCAGGGGGTGCTCAGGCCCATTTGTATGCTCTTCCTACTAGACCAGATGACATTGCTTCGAATGTTGTGATTACATGTGTTGTCTCAGTTTTCCATAGAGATGCTTCTATATTATTTGACCCTGGTTCCACTTATTCATATGTGTCCTTATATTTCGCTCATTATCTGGATATGTCCTTTGAGTCTCTAGTTTTATCTGTTCATGTATCTACTCCGGTGGACGATACTATCATTGTGGACCATGTGTATCGGTCATGTGTGGTGACTATTGGGAGTCTGGAGACTAGAGTGGATCTCTTGTTTCTTAGTATAGTTGATTTTGACGTGATATTGGGTATGGATTGGTTGTCTCCATATCATACTATTTTAGATTGTCATGCTAAGACCATGACGTTAGCGATGCCGAGGTTGCCGAGAGTTGAGTGGAGTGGTTCTATAGACTATGTTCCCAGTAGAGTGATTTCATACTTGAAGGCTTAGCAGATGGTTGAGAAGGTTTGTCTATCCTATTTGGATTTTGTGAGGGATGTTAGTGCAGAGACTCGTGCAATTACAGCTATTCCAGTGGTGCATGAGTTTCCTGCAGACATGTTGGGCATGCCGCCTGACAGGGATATTGACTTCGGTATTGATTTGGTGCCGGGAACTCAGCCCATTTCTATTCCACCGTATCGCATGGCACCGGCGGAGTTGAAGGAGTTGAAGGAACAGCTCCGGGAACTCCTTAATAAGGGGTTTATTCGGCCTAGCGTGTCACTTTGGGGTGCACCAGTCCTATTTGTAAAGAAGAAGGATAGTACTATGAGAATGTGCATTGATTACAGGCACTTGAACAAGGTCACAGTCAAGAACAAGTATCCTTTTCCGCGCATTGATGGTTTTTTTGACCAGCTTTAGGGAGCGATGTTGTTCTCCAAGATTGATTTGAGGTCAGGATATCACTAATTGAAGATTCGGGACTCAGATATTCTTAAGACAACTTTCAGGACCCGATATGGCCATTATGAGTTCCTTGTGATGTCTTTTGGGATGATTTACGCACCAGCACCGTTCATGTATTTGATGAACAGTGTGTTTCATCCTTATCTCAACTCGTTCGTTATTGTATTCATTGATGACATCTTGGTTTACTCTTGTAGTCAGGAGGAGCATGCCTAGCATCTGAGGATTGTATTACAGAGATTGAGGGAGGAGAAGCTTTATGCAAAGTTCTCTAAGTGTGAGGTTTAGCTCGTTTCAGTGGCATTCTTGGGGCACGTGGTGTCCAGCAAGAGTATTCAGGTGGATCCGAAGAAGATAGAGGCAGTTCAGAGTTGGCCCAGACCGTCCTCAGCCACGGAGATTAGGAGTGTTCTTGGTTTGGCCGACTATTACCATCGTTTTGTGGAGGGTTTTTCATATGTTGCCTCACCATTGACCAAATTTACCCAGAAGGGTGCTCCTTTTAGGTGGTCCGAGGAGTGCGAGAAGAGCTTTCAGAAGTTTAAGACTGCTTTGACCACGACTCCAGTTCTAGTTTTGCCATCAGCTTCTGGTCCCTACACAGTGTATTATGATGCCTCGCGGATCGTCATTGGGTGTGTTCTAATGCAGGAGGGTAGAGTGATTTCTTATGCTTTACGATAGTTGAAGACCCATGAGAAGAACTATCATGTCCATGATCTTGAGTTAGCGGCTATTATTCACGCCTTGAAGATTTGGCAGCACTATTTTTACGGAGTCCTTTGTGAGATTTACACTGATCATCGGAGTTTGCAACATTTGTTCAAACAAAAGGATCTTAACTTGCATCAGCGGAGGTGGCTAGCTAAGGACTATGATATCACCATTTTGTACCATTCCGGGAAGGCCAATGTTGTGGCCGATGCCTTGAGTCACTGGACGGAGAGTTTGGGGAGCTTAGTATATATTCAAGCAGCAGAATGGAAACTGACATTGGATGTTCAATCCTTAGCTAGCCAGTTTGTTAGATAGGATGTTTCTGAGCCAAGTCGAGTATTGGCTTGTGTGGCCTCTCAGTCTTCTCTTTATGATCGTATCACTGAGCGTGAGTATGATGACCCCTATCTGCTTGTTCTTAAGGACACGGTCCAGCACAATGATGCTAAGGAGGTCACTATTGGGGACGACGGTGCATTGAGGATGCATGGCAGGCTATGTGTGCCCAATGTAGATGGTTAGCGTGAGATGATACTCCAGGAGGCTCACAGTTCGTGATATTCTATTCATCCGGGGGCCGCGAAGATGTATCAGGACTTGACACAACATTACTGGTGGAGGAGAATGAAGAAGGACATACTGAAGCATGTAGCTCGGTGCCTAAATTGCCAGCAGGTGAAGTTTGAGCATCAGCGACCAGGTGGGTTTCTCCAGAAGTTAGAGATTCCAGAGTGGGAATGGGAGCGGATCACTATATATTTTGTTGTTGGGCTTCCACGGACTCAGCAGAAGTTTGATGCAGTTTGGGTGATTGTGGACTGGCTAACCAAGTCAGCTCATTTCATTCCTGTGATGACTACCTATTCTTCCGAGAAGCTGGCTCAAGTGTATATCCACGAGATCGTCAGGCTTCATGGCATATCGGTATCTATCATTTCTGACCAGGGTATGCAGTTTACATCACGGTTTTGGAATGCCGTACAACATGAGTTGGGTACTCGAGTTGAGTTGAGCACAACATTTCACCCTCAGACGGACAGACATTCCGAGCGCACTATTCAGATATTAGGGGATATGCTCTGTGCGTGTGTGATGGAGTTTGGGGGTTCATGGGATAAATTCTTGCCTCTAGCGGAGTTTGCTTAAGATGACGGTTACCAGTAGAGCATCCAGATGGCACCGTATGAGGCCCTGTATGGTAGGTGGTGTAGGTCTCCTGTGGGTTGGTTCAAGCCGGGCGAGGCTAGATTATTGGGTACAAACTTGGTTCTGGATGCTCTGGAGAAGGTTAATGTGATTTAGGATAGACTACACATAGCCCAGTCCAGACAGAAGAGTTATGAGGATCTGAAGGTTCGCGATGTTACATTCATGGTTGAGGAGTGGGTCTTGCTCTGGGTTTCGCCTATGAAGGGCATTATGAGGTTCGGGAAGAAGGGCAAGCTGAGCCCAAGGTTCATCGGTCCCTTTGAGGTGTTGCGGCAAGTTTTGGAGGTTGCTTACGAGCTTGCTTTACCTCCCAGTCTAGCGGGAGTTCATCCAGTATTCCATGTTTCTATGCTCCGGAAGTATCACGGTGATGCGTCTCACGTATTGGATTTCAGCTCAGTCTAGTTGGACAAGGATTTATCTTATGTTGAGGAGTCAGTGGCGATCTTAGATAGGCAGGTTCTGAAGCTGAGGTCGAAGAATATTGCTTCTGTGAAGGTTCAGTGGAAGGGCAGTCGGTCGAGGAGGTGACTTGGGAGACCGAACATGATATGTGCAACCGTTATCTTCATCTTTTCACCACTTCAGGTATGTCTCTATGCTCGTTCGAGGATGAACGATTGTTTTAAGAGGGGGAGAATGTAATGACCCGGCCAGTCGATTTGAGTGTATTAGTCCTGATCCCCTATTTATTGTTTCCCCGTATATGTTTTTGCTTATGTGACTTACCGGGAGGTCTTGTTTTTGGTTTCAGAGTGATTTGGGATACTTAGCCCCTAAAATAGAAGCTTAAGTCTTAGGATTTTGACCGTAGTCAGAAGTGTGTGAAGACGACTCCAGAATAGAGTTCTGTCTGTTCCGTTAGCTCCGTTGGGTGATTTTGGACTTAGGAGCTTGTCCGGACTGTGAATTTGAGGTTTGTAGCTAATTTAGGCTTGAAATGGCAAAAGTCGAAATTTTGGGAAGTTTGACCGGGGGATTCACTTTTTGATATCGGGGTCGGATTCCGATTCCGGAAGTTGGATTAGGTCTGTAATGTTGAATATGACTTGTGTACAAAATTTGAGGTCAATCGGACGTGGTTTGGTATGATTCGGGATCGTTTGTAGAATGTGGAAATTTCGAAGTTCATTAAGTTTGGATTCGAGAGTAATTCATATTTTTGATGTTATTTGAGGTGGTTTGAGGATTCAACTAAGTTTGTATAGTGTTTCGGGACTTGATGGTATGTTTGGTTGAGGTCCCGGGGGCCTCGGGTGAGTTTTGGGTGGTTAACTGATCATTGTTTGGACTTTGGTTGATGGCTGATATCTGCTGGTGTATATTTTCTGGTTTCCTCTTTCGTGTTTGCGAAAGGAGCCTTGCGTTCGTGAAGGGTTAAGGTGAGATGAGAAGATTTTATTCTTCGCATTTGTGAAGAAGAGGACGCGAACGCAAAGGTGTGGTCTGCTTGTACATTGCGAACATGTGAGTGGTGTTGCGTTCGCGAAGAGAAGTGAGGCAGCTGGGTACCCCAGGTCTTTGGTCTACGCGTTTGCGAGGTATGGGCCATGTTCGAGATGAGTTCAACTTGTAAAGCTTCGCGTATGCGAAGAGTAAACTAGGAGGCAATCTGAGTTGGCCTATGCGAACGCGAGAGCACGGCCGCGTTCGCGAAGAAGAAAATCTGGGCAGACAGTATTAATTTCAAAAACGAGGGTTTGAACCCATTTTGCATATTTTGAGCTATAGAACACGGAATTGGGCGATTCTTGAAGGGATTTTTGTGGAGTTGATTTGGGTAAGTGATTTCTACTTGGTTTTGGTTAAATCCCATGATTGTATCTTTAATTTTTATCGTCTAATTTGTGATTTGGGGTGATAAATTTGGGAAAAAGAGGAAGAACTCTTGAGTTAGAATTTTGAGGTTTTGAATGGGATTTTATTATCGGATTTGAGTAATTTTGGTATGGTTAGGCTCGTGAGTGAATGGGCTTTCGAGTTTAGTGACTTTCGTCGGGTTTTGAGGCGTGAGCCTGGGGGGATGGGTTGAGCCGATTTCAGATTTTTGATTATATTTTAGTAGTTTTCTTGTGGAATTTATCTTTTAGCCAATATTAATTATCTCATACTGTCTGTGGCTAGATTCGAGGCATTTGGAGGCCGATTTGAGAGGCAAAGTCATTTCGGAGTAGGATTTCTGCGCAATTGAGGTAAGTAACAGTCTTAAAACTGGTTTTGAGGGTATGAAACCCCGAGAATTGGTATGATATGAATATTTGGAGGTGACGCACATGCTAGGTGACAGGCATGTGAGCGTGCACCGTAAGGGATCGTGACTTGGTCCATCCCGTGCGACTGTAAAGTCGACTAGCCATTGTTATTACTAGTTTTTCCTTGTCTTTGAGCAATTGACTGCCTTTCATGTTAGAAACCATGCTTATGCCATATTATATCACTGTTGGGACCCGCAGTGGTCGTATACTTGTTGAATTGACTGCTAATTATTGTCTTGTACTCAGTCACAGTTTTACTTGTGTGTTATCTCTCTCTTCCCTATCATTGCTTGTTGATACTTGTTGTATTCTCTATTTGGGATGTTATTATGATATTCTGCAAGCCCGATAGGTTGGAGAGGTTAGTGACTGAGATAGGGCCTAAGTGTCGAGCTGCGAGCTATGAGGTATATGGATCGGGTTGCACGTCGCAACAAGCGTTCGGGTAATATATATATATAATATTGGATCGGATTGGACGCCGCAACAATATCGGATCGGGTTGCACGCCGCAACAATATAGCGCTTGGGCTGAAGGAGCCCCTCCGGAGTCTGTACTCTTCCCGAGTGAGCGCAGGTACCTATTGAGAGTGTTTATTCAGGGCTAAGAGCCGAGAGTATGATCTGTTGAGATGGGTTGAGTGACTGCTGCTTTGAGAGGCTATACTTGCTTTTATTTATTGTTGCACTTAGTTGTTATCTGTTGTTGTTATGAAATTTCTGGAAGATTCATATCTGTTTTACATGAGCTCGAACGGATTTGACTTATACCACCGGATTTGAAAGCATGTTCACTCTTTACTGAAAACTTTTGAAATGAACTGTATTTTATAGCTCGTCACTACTTCTCAGTTCCTTATTTAATTCTATTACTTGCTGAGTTGGTTGTACTCATGCTACACCCTGAACTTCATGTGCAGATCTAGGTGTGTACGGTTCTGGCGGTCACTGAGTTCGTGCGCGAGCTGATTATCAGAGACTTATGAGGTAGTTGTCCGCATCCGCAGTCCTTGTTTCTCCTTTCTTATTATCTTTTCACTCTTGTATTGGCATTTGGTACAGACTGTAGTAGACTCTGTTTCTAGATTGGTTGTTAGATTCTCATAACTTAGTGACACCCCGATGTCGGGCTATCATTCCGCACTTGAGT
The DNA here is from genome assembly GCA_000715115.1 of Nicotiana otophora. Taxonomy (NCBI): domain Eukaryota; kingdom Viridiplantae; phylum Streptophyta; class Magnoliopsida; order Solanales; family Solanaceae; genus Nicotiana; species Nicotiana otophora. The sequence continues at coordinate 245,034 of AWOL01S0013206.1, read as the reverse complement.
TTTTGTTTTTGGTTTTTACCCCGTTATTTTGTAAACCTTCAGTTAGTTTAATTGCTTTGGCTCACTTCTATTATATATTGAAAGCATTTGAGAATGTCGGCTTGCCTAGTTCCACGATAGGATCCATCACAACTGGTCAGGTATTTGGGTTGTGACAGGAGCGTGTCCGGATGTTGTTTTGGAGGTCAGTAGGTCGTTTCGGCTTGCGTTGACGAAAGTTAGAAAGTTGAAGGTTTGGAAGGTTAGAAAGTTTGACCAGGAGTTGACTTAATGGATATCGGGGTTGCATTCGGATTCCAGAAGTAGGAATAGGTCTGTCATGTCATTTATGACTTGGCTGCAAAATTTGAAGTCAATCGGAGTTGTTTTGGTATGAATCGACATTAGTTTTTAAATTCAGAAGTTAATAGTTTAAATAAGCTTGAATTGGGTTGCGATTTATAGATCAATGTTGTTTGATGTTATTTTTGCCCTCGAGTGGGTCCGTTAGTTTTTTTTGAACTTGTTGGTATATTCGGACGGGGTCTCGTCAGCTCCGGGTGTGATTCAGATTGAATCCGAAAACAAATTGGACTACTGGTTTTCTTCTGTTCTGGTTTCCTTTTACGTGTTCGCGAAGGTTCTCCTGCGATCGCGTAGAATCTGCAGGGGCAACTGGGATTTTTTCCTTTGCATTCGCGAAGGTGAATACGCGATCGTGGAGTTTACTGGGATTGTTCATCGCGACATGTGAGGTATATTATGTTCGCATATAAGGTAGGTGAGGCTGGGGGGCCGAGGCACGCTTGTGCATCGCGTTGGTGTGACTTTGGATGCGGCCGTGTGGGTGGAGGCAGCTTGTTCATCACGTTCGCGACTGGTTTCACGCATTCGCGGAGTGTATTTTATTGAGATGGAAGAAATGTTCTAGGCGATCGCGAGTCTTCATCCGCGATCACGATAGAGGGCGACTGGGCAACAGAATAAAAATTTCAAAATGAGGGTTTCATCTAATTTTTCATAATTTGGACCTAGAGAGCTCGGTGTGTGGCGATATTTCGAGAGTTTTTCAAGGAAATTGTTGGGGCAGGTGATCCTAACCCGGATTTGATTATATTTCATGAATCTATTGTTATTTTCATCATCTAATAAGTGATTTGAGTTGGAAATATGGGGAAAATTGTGAAAACTTCTTAGACTAAATTTTGGAATTTTTAAAGGCGATTTGAGGCCAGATTTGTAACTCTTGTATGGTTGGAATCGCTATCGAATAGGTGTTCAGATTTTATAATTTTGGTGGGATTCCGAGACGCGTGCCGGGGTTTACTTTTTTAGTTAACTTTTTGTTTCTTTGTAAATATCGTAACTTTATTGTTCGAAATAGTTTTCTATAGTTTATATTTATGGTATGAAGTTGTTTTGCCTAGATTCGAGCCGTTCGGAGTTGGATAATCGAGGAAAATGCCTACTAGTGGATTAAGTTAGCGTGTTTTGAGGTAAGTGGTTTGCCTAACTTTGTGTAGGGAATTGCCCCTTAGGATTGGTGTTGTTTGTGATAATTGTGATGTATGAAAGCTGTGTACGCAAGGTGACGAGTGTGTACACAGGCTAAATGTGGAAATTTATCAGTTTTAGCTATGTAGATTCTTTTCATGCCTTAATTGAGTTAACTTAACATGTTATAATCAATATTATTAGTCTATCTTCACATGCTCTACTCGTCTCATCTCTTACTTGTTAATTGCCTTTCATGTTTAGTTGAAGTATTGTTTCCTCTATTCATTATTCATTATTTAACCGTTAAGTTCTTTACTTGAAGTTATTATTTTTGGAACATCTTGTTGTTGAAATTGGTATTGAGTTATAAAGGCCGTGATATACATTGAGGCAAAGTTGTGAAATACTATTCTTGTTAAGTCATTCACTTTCGGTTGTTATTTTGAGACTCTTGTGCATATTATGGTTGAGCCATGGGCTATTTTTTGTGAAAACACTATTGTTGTTGGTTTCTTGGCAAGTTGTGATATTGGGCACTTGAGGTGCGATTTGTGATACATTGTGATATCGATACGTATGCGGTGGTATAGGTTTTTGGGGTTGAAACTCATGCGGTGAGATAAGGTGGGCTTAATACGCGTGTTACTAGTAGGGGAACTACTTGAAGCCACATGGTGTGATAAGGTGGGATAAAACACGGGAAGCTATTTCGGAAAACTAATTTTTCAAAACTAAATGTAAGGCTCCCGCAGTGGTATGAGAAAAGATTGTGAACTGTTTTGTGATTTGAGACTACGAGGCGGTATCTCAGTAGTGATTCTTGCTGATACTTTCCTATTACTTCACTTGTGTTTCGTTGTGTTTTTCCGTGTCATAGCATTTCCCTGTTTTCCTTCCGTGATGCATTATTTTCCTTAGTTCAGTGTAGCTAATCTTGGTGTATTTCTTTATTGTCTCATTCTATTGCTATCATTATTTAATTGTTATATACCCGTCCAGCTTCTATTTATTCCAGTAGTGCCTTGACATGACCTCGTCACAACTCTACCGAGGTTAGGCTTGGCACTTACTAGGTACCATTGTGGTGTACTCATGCTACTCTTCTGCACATCTTTTATGCAGATCTAGGTACCTCCTACCCGTTCAGGCATTAGTGATACGAGCTCAACTTCGCAGAATTCAAGGTATACTTGCCGTCATCCGCAGGCCTCAGAGTCCCCCTTTCTGGTCTACTTCATTTTCTTTCCCTTTTTAGAAACATTGTTGTATATGGATGACCATTACTTATTCATAGAGCTTGTGACTTGTTATCACCTGGTTTTGGGAAACTTGTATATTTCTGAGTTGCGGTGTTTTCTTTATAATAGTTGTTGACTATTTGAGAGTTTACTCGTTATTTCTGTTATATTCCACATGTATGTTAAGCTTACATAGTCTTAGAGGCTAGGTTCCATCACGACATCATACGGAGGGAAATTGGCACCGTGACAGAAGGGCTCGTTGTCTGTGATTAGGTATATTTTCATTCCCTCATGAGTTCTGTGGCTTTTAATAAGCTATGTTATATATGTGGCAAAATATAGCCAAATACAAAAGAATGTAATTTGAGTCTTTTGCTTACTCTAGATTTAAAATTTTAATCTAAGACTTGCTACGTTATTATATATATATACATACAATAACGTATTAGTATACAGTAGCTAGTTTGATGCTCATTTTCATCATGACTATTCCAGTGATGGATTATGAGGTGTATAAATTAATACTAACTCTTCTTCCTGAGTCTGAACTCATCAATAAGACATGAGAATCTAATTAGTTCCACAACTAGGCAACATGAAAGTTCTTTCAATACACTCATACTCGAGACTATATATCACATCCAAAACAAAATCAAGAACCCAATAGTCCTTTTCACATCCCAAGAAAACCCTTTCCGTCACATTTAAACCATCTGAACACATCCTGCAGTCACATCATACTCATCATATAGCCATCCAACCACTCATCGAGGCACAGATTCCACTCATAGGGACACTATGGGACATATAAGTCCAAAAGCACGTGCTCACACAACTGAAATCCCCGTACTCAAGCTACAGTCAAAACCCGACCTCAAATCCTCCAGACTGGCGCATCATCAACACAGAGAAATCACATCTCGCACCTCATCCATGAAATCACACGCCGTCGATATACAGCTGATACCGAGCACTCACATGCGCATACGAGTGTGTGGAAGAAATTCAAAGAGTTACGCTTCAAGTTGAATCAATGTTGCACGATAAGGAAAGAAAGATGGGAAGTTTATCCTAAATGCCTTATAGTCTCTCAAAGATAGGTATGGATGTCATCATACCGATCCACAAGACTCTACTAGACACTTGCTCATGACTCGTAGAGCCTATGAACCTGGAGCTCTGATACCAACTTGTCATGACCCAAAATCAACTAGTCGTGATGGCACCTAACTCAACCCGCAAGGTAAGCCAATTAAAAACTATCCAATTTAAGAAGATTTATTAAGAGAAGAAATGATAATACAACTGCTTTTATATAAAGAATTTCCCAAGGACTGGTAGTACAAATCATGAGCTTTTAAGATTTAGAATTTACAAAGTTTGTATGAAGTAAGGTACATCATATGTTTGAAATATACATGAACAGATTAAAATTCTAAAGCTACCAAGATAAAGAGGCAGCTAAAGCCAAAATGCAGGTACATCTTAAAATCTAGCTCCCGCCATCCACAGCAATATCAGTATCCAACAGCTTCACGCAAGGTGCAGAAGTGTAGTATGAGTAAAATCGACCCCATGTACTCAATAAGTAACAAACCTAACCTTAGGTTGAAAGTAGTGATGAGCTGGAACAAAGGTCAGAGTCCAACTCTAATAACCAGCAATAGTTCATAACAATATGATAAAAATGGTACAAGAAATAATTCAGTGATATGATGCTCCGCTCGTTCACAGTTGCGAAAAGTAGGCATGCTTTTCAAGTATAGTAGTAAATCCCATATCTTTCACCGGAAACACCACAAATATGAGTAAGTTTGAAAATCGTGACTCTTCCCTGAAACTTTCAATAACAGATAAGATGTTTCATTATCAAATTGCATGAGAAAAGTATATCTCTATGCCTACATGTCAAGGTGTATGTGAAGTCATCAATTATCACATGTCGTATAGCATGAGGAATATACATCTCAATGCCTACATGTCAAATGTACGTGTTAGATCATGAATGTCACAATACCGTATAGCCTGAGAGAATGCATCTCTATGATTGTATGCCAAATATGCATGTCAAATGCAATGCATCACAGTGAAGGACTCATGTACTCACACTCTAAGAGTACTCAATCTCACTATCTCACACTTTCCACTCATCACGCCCAATCACTCGACACACTCAGTCACTCAGTATTGAACAAGGCAGATCCAACCCAAATGAATAAATAGAAACTACACTCACTGTGGGTGTGCAGACTCCTGAAGGATAGATCCAGCCTAAGTGCTATAATAAGACAAATCCTTGAATGAATCAATAAAGTCTGATGAGACGTGCAACTCGATCCCATCATAAATCAATAATATACTGCATATCCAACCCAAAGATAATAAATCATGTTGTGGCGTGCATCTCGATCCCATCAATACAACTCACAATCTGGCCCCAACTCATTCATCAATCTCTCCAGTCTCTCAGTCTCACAATGTCATCAAAAATCAGCCCAAAATAATGATATGATGTATCAATAAATAGCAACATAGACTGAAATTTGATATGCAAATGAATAAGTATGACTGAGTATGTAATTGCAATGTAAGTAAATAACTCGACAGTAGAAATTACTTCAGTGGGTCCCAACAGGATAAGCGTATAGCATAGACATGGTTTCTAACACGGATCACAGCTCAATTACTCTAGCACGTAGAGATTTCATAGATACAAATAAGATTAGGTAACTACACAGTACCACATAAATAACCGAGTCACAATTTACACGGTGCACGCCCAAAAGCCCGTCACCTAGCATGTGCATCACCTTTACACCAAACACATATCATGCATATTCAGGAGTTCATACCCTCGGCACCAAGGTTAGAAGTGTTACTTACCTCGAACAAGCCAAATCCAATACCGAGCAAGCCAAACGATGCTCCAACTATGCCATCCCGCGCGTACCGACCTCCGAACGGCTCAAAACTAGCCAAAGCAATATCAACTGCGCTCACATGGGTGTGCAGACTCCTGAAGGGCAGATCCAGCCCAAGCACTATAATAAGCCAAATCCGGGCATGAATCAATAAAGCATGTTGCGACGTGCATCCCGATCCCATCATGAATCAATAATACATGGCAGATCCAGCCAAAAAATAATAAATCATGTTGCGGCGTGCAACCTGATCCCATCAATATCACTCACAATCCGGCCCTCAGGCCCCAACTCAGTCATCAATCTCTCTAGTCTCTCGGGCTCACAATGTAATGAAAAATCAACCAAAATGATGATATGATGTATCAATAAATAGCAACAGAGACTGAAATATGATATGCAAATGAATGAGTATGAGTGAATATGTAATTGCAATGTAAGCAAATAACTCGATAGTAGAAATTACCTCAATGGGTCCCAACAGGATAAGCATATAGCCTAGACATGGTTTCTAACATGGATCCCTGCTCAATTACTCTAGCACGTAGATATTTCATAGATACAAATAAGATTAGGTAACTACTCAGTACCATAGAAATAACCGAGTCATAATTTACACGGTGCACGCCCACACACCCGTCACCTAGCATGTGCGTCACCTCAACACCAAACACATATCACGTATATTTAGGGGTTCATACCATCAACACCATGTTTAGAAGTGTTACTTACCTCGAACAAGCCAAATCCAACACCGAGCAAGACAAACGATAGTCCAACTATGTCATCCCGCGCGTACCAACCTCTAAACGGCTAGAAACTAGACAAAGCAACTCAAATACATCAAATAATGCCTAAGGAAACAATTCCAAATGATAAAGGTCGAATCTTTAATCAAAAGCCCAAAGTCAGCCAAAAAGTCAAACCCGAGCCCACACCTTGGAACCCGATAAAACTTACAAAATCCGACAACCCATTCAATTATGAGTCCAACCACACTAGTTTCGCTCATATGCAACTCCAAATCGATGTTCAAAACTAAAAAAGTCACTCTATGAAATTTTAGACAAAACCCCCCAATTTCTCTTTTGAAATCATCAACAAAATGCCAAAAGCGAGAGTAGATTCATGAAATATAATCAAAACCGAGTTAAGAATGCTTACCCCTATTCATGTGGTGAAATTTCTCTCCCAAGTAGCCCAAGCTGAGCTCCAAAATACGCAAAATGTGAATAAAACGACCAAATATCTCAAAATATAGCTTCTGCCTAGGCTTGATCGCATATGCGATCACTTCGTCGCATCTGCAACCTTCGCTTCTACGATATAAATTTTGCTTCTGTAAAAACCTCTGAACCTAGCAGAATGCATTGCATTTGTGACCTCGCAGATGGGTTTATTCTTCACACCTGTGACACAGAAATATTCCAGCCAAACTCGCTTCCACGATGCTCCCTTCGCTTCTGCGGTCGCGCACCTACGACCAAACCCATCGCAGGTGTGGTCGCACCAGAACTGCCAAAACAGCCTTAGCCAATATAATCTGAAATGATCTGAACCTCATCCATAACCTATCTGAGACCCTTGGGACCCCGTCCAAATATATCAACAAGTCCCATGACATAATACGGATCTACTCGAGGCCTAAAATCATGCATAACAACATCAAAACGACGAATCGCCCCTCAATTTAGACTTAATAAACTTTAAATTTTCAATTTCCAATATCGTGCTGAAATATATCAAATCAATCCGGAATGAACCCCAATTTTGCACAAAAGTCTCAAATTACATACCAAAGTTATTCACATTCCCGGAACCACAATCTGAATCCTAATCTTCAAAGTCAACTCTCGGTTAAACTTATGAACTTTCCAAACCTTCAAATTTTCAACTTTCGCCAATTAGTGCTGAAACCTTCTAGAAACATCCAAATGCAAATACGGGTATATGCCCAAGTCAAAAATCACCATTTGGACCTAACGGAACCATCAAAACTCTAATCCAAGGTCAAATACTAAAAAAATGAACTTTGTCAACTCTTCCAACTTGAAGCTTCAATCATGAAATTCATTCTTCCAAATCGATTTCGAATAACCTGAAAACCAAAACCGATGATTCACACCAGTCATAATACATGATATGGAGCTAATCATGCCCTCAAACTACCAAGCGAAGTGCAAATGCTCGAAACGACCGGCCGGGTCGTAACAAAAGTTCGTGAAAAAATGTACGATCATAGGAAGTGACATTATATTTCATGTTCTTATTAATCATAAGAAGTGAAAATTTATCCCATTGAATTTGCTTCATTCTCATTTTGTTAAGAGAATGTGATAGCAGTATGTGATAAGTCTAAAAAAGATAAAATTATTACCATGAAGGTATCAATGGATGTGGATGTGGCAACAGACGGAATTATAATCGCCATCATTGTGGTAATATGAACAATAAGAATTCTCAAGATAAACCTTCATTTTGTGAAAGTAATGTTTGTCATCAATTTGGCATGAGATTTTGTAAAGAACATATAGATGATTATTGTCCATTTACGATGTGAATGTGATAACATGTGATTTATGAATACATATTCATTCATGGGAGATTTTGAACGTGCTAGAGGTAGTAAATATAACACACTCACCTCTAGAAGGAGGTTTGAGATGAAATAAGAAAATAATTTCATTATTATGGCATGAATTATCATTGATCACGTAACTATTATGCTTATGCCAAAATATTTTTGCAATGTGATTATTAAAGGACAATAGTAATGCAAGAAACAGATCTTGTATATAATTTTGACCGTGACCATAATGGTATAACTTTCTCTTTAAGAGAGATATTCACCGTATGGATATTGATAAATATATGGTAGTACAAAATTAATTGAGAGCTCTAGAAGAGCCAATTTTTACTATTTTGGAGGAATATAATTGATTATTAATAAGGTATTGTGTCGTAGTAAGTCTCAAAGAAAATTATTGAGTTTCTAAAGTATTCGCGAAAGCGGTTGGTTATATTGAGATTAAGAATAAAGGAAAGATTTAATATCTTCTATTACTACAACTTGTAGCGGGGTAATATTTATTTGAAAAACTACCCACTTTATTCTCCAGTTTGTACTACATAAATAAAAGAATGCCACAGTAAACTAGAAGTTTATTGATATAAACACCATATTATAATAAATTTGGACTTTATTGATCATTGCACACTCATGGTGTAAACCCGAAGTTTATCAATATTGATAATTTATCCATTTGGCACAATTGGTTTAACCATGTTAATTTAAGTATGATATGCAAAAATAAGACAGAATTCACATGGGTAAATATTAAAGAACTAGAAAGTTCTTTACGAATTCTCTTATGTTGCTTATTCTCATTAATTAATAGACCAAATAAAATTGGGATTGAATCCCATGAATGCTGGAAATATCAAAGATGAATATGGAAACATTAACCTGCCATGTATACCACATATGTCACGACCCGAAATCCACTATAGGTCGTGATGGCACCTAACGCCGCTGTCAGGCAAGCCAACAGTGATTTACCAATTTGATTGCTCATTTTATTACGTTCGAAATCAAAAATTTTAATAAGAAAAGGAGATTTACACTTCCAAATCATAGGAACGTGAAACATTTGTAATTTATAAAGATATTAAAGGCGATAATAATGTGCGAAATGCTAAGCATCAACTAGTATAACCCCAAAACTCGGTGTCACAAGTGCATGAGCATTTTCTAAGGAGTACAATAATAATACAACATATGTCCAGAATGTAAATAAGACATGATAAAATAAATAGTACGATGGAAACTCGGTGGGCTGCGATGCATAGCCTGAATTGCAGCTCACATAAAGTCTCCTCAACAGATGCGCTTATGCGCTAAGATGGTCACCAAATAAACTTGTCAGATCCTGCACATTTAGTGCAGAAGTGCAGCATGAGTACGTAAATCAACTCGTACCCAATAAGTATCTAGCCTAACCCTGGAGAAGTAATGACGAGGGGATGACATCGACACTTACTAGAGGTCCAATAAAATAATATAATAATTCATAGCAGATATGAAGTGCACAACGATAGTGGGGTAAATCTGTAAATTTTATAGTCTTCCAAATATTTCTTTTAAAGTATAAATTTGTCGATCTTGTATTCTACCTTAATAGCTCATAAAATGCCAAATGTGAATAAGGAATACCATAAAAATGCCGGGCATCAGTAGAAGGTTTATCTCGTGAATATTCGGACTATTAGCGATACAACGCACGATTCTGCCGAGGTCGTTCGGCTCGATCTAGAATAATATGTACATTACCGAGGGTCGAGCAGCACGAACCATAGATGCATCTATTATACTGCTGAGGCGTTCGGCCCGCTCCACAAGAAAGGAAGGGAGTTATCGAATTACGAGACACGTGTTTACAATATAGTACATGAGCATAGAACGAATATAATCTTTACCGTTTCTCAAATAACTCGCTCACAACTCAAAGTGTTAAGGCTCGGCATATCATACATATATTTATTTCTAAATCAAATTAAGTTATAACGTTAATTAATTAAGCCAGCAGAACGAGTTCAAATAACTCAATTATTACATGATAAAGTCCTAAGTCTACCCAGACATAAACATGCTTTAGCTACATACGGATTCTTGTCACCTCGTGCGTACGTAGCACCCACAACTAGTTGCACATAACAATAAATATCACCTAGGGGGTAGTCTCCCACCTATCAAGGTTAGACAGGAGACTTACCTCGCTCCGAAGTTCCATGACCGGCTCCAACGCCTCTCTAACACCTCAACTCAAAGCCAACCGATCTGTAACTAGTCAAACAATGTGTAACTTAATCAAAATATACTCCAATGCTTATAATTAATCAATTCATAAAAATCCCCAACTCTGCTCTAAAAGTCAATAAAATCCATCCTCGGTTCCACGTACCCGGATTCCGAAAATATTCGAAAATAAACTTTACCCATAACACCATGAACTCAAATATATAATTTATTCTTAATTCCATTTCCAAAATCATGGTCAAAATCCAAAAATACCAATTTTTAGGTTTTCAACCAAAACCCAAAATTTCTACAAATTCTCATGCTTAAATCCATATATAAACCATGTATTTAACTCAGAATCAGAAGAAATCTCTTATCCCATAATAGATGACGAAGATGGCACTCCAAAATTGCTCCAAAATCGGCTCCCATAAACAAAATGAAGTGGAATTGAGCCAAACCCCCGTTTTAAAAGAACACACTGCCCAGCACGACCTTCGCACCAGCGGTCCATTAGCTGCTTCTGCGGATCCGAACCTACGGAAATTCCCATTGCAGGTGCGGTTCCCACTAATCCCGACCAAGTCGGCTTCTGCGGTCAAAATGCCACACCTACGGCGTCACTTTTGCGACCACTCCTCCGTTTCAGCGGAAAATCCCCCAACACGAAGCCTCGCACCTGTGGAAACATTCCCCGCTTCTGCGGCATCGCAAGTGCGAGATTCTTCCGCTCATGCGCCTTCACCCGCTTCTGCACCCAGGGTTTCTCTTCTGCTCTTTTGCATATGCGGCCAAAGCTCCGCACTTGCGGCCCTTTTTTTGGTCGGCTTTATCCTCTTCTGTGACGACCCCCATCGCACCTGTGTGTCCACACCTATGACCAAACCATTGCAGGTGCGGTGACACCAGATTTTAACAGTTTCCAGCATTACCTCAAATCCAAATTTCAATCCGGTATCAATCCGTTTCAAACCCGAGGCCGACGGGACCCCATCCAAACATACCAACACATCCCAAAACATAACACGAACCTACTCGGGGTCTCAAATCACACCAAAGAACATCAAAGTTGCGAATCGATGATTAAAACCTTTCTTTAAACTTTCAAACTTCGACGAACGCGTCTGATTCATATCAAAACTTTCCGGAATGACGCCAAACTTTGTGCACAAGTCATAAATCATAATACAAACCTATTCCAAGGCTCGGAGTCCCAAACAAACATCGACAACACCAAAATCCACCTCAAACAAAATTGAGGAAATTCTAAAGCCTTCCAAATGCCAATGTTCCACATTAAGCGCCGAAATGCTCTCGGTTGATCTGATACTCAACCCGAACCTACGCCCAAGTCTGAAATTATCATACGAACCTATTGGAACCATCAAATTTCGATTCCGAAGTCGTTTACTCAAAAGTCAAACCTTAGTCAATTCTTTCAACTTAAAGCTTACGAAATTAGAATTGTGTTTCCAAATCAACTCTGAACTTCCCGAAATTCAGCTCCGACCACATGTACAAGTCATAATACCTGAAGTGAAGCTACCCAAGGCCTCAAACCGCTGAACGACATGCTAGATCTCAAAATGATCGGTCGGGTCGTTACGTTCTCCCCCACTTAAACATATGTTCTTTCTCGAATGTGCCAAGAACTATTCCGGAGTTGTCCAAAATCACTATTTAACACCTCTTGCACCTACCCGTTCCACCACAACCCATGTGAGCACATTAGCTTGAGCCAAACTGAAGATCCTTCCTTTGTTTTAGCCAACAAACCTTAGAACCATGTTCCAACATCCAAAATTCTCCAGGAGACCCGATTCTAACATATGCACACTGCCTCAATCACTAGACACTGTACCAAAACATTATCATGCACCTTTGCTGAAATCTTACCATGCACTGCATAATTTGCAAGCCCATAATAACATCCTCCGACCACAATAGCTGCGATTTCACCACTTTGATGCCTGCAATACGCCTCATAACACATGTAAGCCTTGTTCCGACTCTCACAATACTGTCACGACAAAAGAGATTTGTAGAAACTCATAACCACCTGCCAAAACAATAAATCATGGGGCCTCTTCACCTGACAAGAACTATTATCTCATTCTGAACTGAATAGCGATATTTTCTTTTTAATAACCTTACTTGAATCTGATTGCTCCGATCTCAGGTCCAATAACCTTGTCCCACCCAGTACAAGCTTCTCGGGAAATAAGCCACCTCAAAGCGCCAACAAGCTGCAACTCGAATATGACTCATAAGGAAGAATGAACTCCGATAAGGAACTACCCAGCTCGTGTAACCAATAAAATGGCCAACAACTGCTATGAACCTTTCTCAGAGATGAGAAACAAGACATACAAAATAAGTATAGGGAACCGTATACAATATCTCACTGTTGCGGCGCGCAACCTGATCCAAATATGACACTGTTATGGCATGCAACCCGATCCAAGCATGACTTCATTGCGGCATGCAACCCGATCCACTCAATCTACTCTTGGTGGCATACCACCCGATCCAAACAATACCCGTGGAAGCATACCACCGGATCCACATAACAATTAATAAGGAAACACCCATCAAGTCGTAATGCTTTTACTTACGAATGCTCGAATATCAACCACAAGCACGCCAAGTACATAATACAACCCTGGGGAGACGAATAGTGCCATATGCTAAAATAACCCAAGCACGACAAAGGTGCAATAACTGACATGTATCTTGACAACCATCCTGCTCATATAACACCACAAATTACACGGGATCACAAAACATGTACGAATAACTAAGCCGTCTTACAACCGACCTGGAACAATATAGTATTACATGGAATAGCTGACGACGGGAATAACATCTAACGCTGGAAGAATCCTCCATAAGTAATGCTATGATGAATGAACACATTCGACCTGACGTAGAGCACACATTCACATTAGCCATACTGGGCCAACAACTTTTCAAGGATCCAAAATGTCCCTATTCATGACACACACGAGCAACCTTCCAATCCGAACCAAACTTTCACAGTCTACAGCCAAATGACTAGAGCGCCTTTCAGGCATAAACACTCACATTAGCGATAGTACGAGAATCTCCATACTTGGTTTCAATCCTTAATAATTAAGTGACTAACATGTAACACTTATACAATTCTCTCTGTGGGATACACTCTCACGACCTTCCGCACTAGGTAGCCAAGTCTGCACATCCATACCACCAACCGTACTAATTCTGTAAAGCAAATCAAGAATCCGCAAATGAATGCACAAAGCCTATTACACAGGACACCGTTCTCAGGTAACACTAAAGAAAATGCCAGCTTACTCTGAACATCTGAATTCTTCCCTGCTCATCCAAGCTCGTCACATTCTTATCAATACCGATCCGTAACCTTGATCTTCAACTTCCAATTCCCATGTCGTACACTGCATCTATCATGCCGCAATGCGAGAGTACCAGAATTCATCATAATCCCTGTACTACTAGTAGAATAAATACTTCATTGGCTAGAACCGTTTCACTTAACTCATTTTAGAATAACCATTGCAACACGCAGCTGAATTCCCATAACTGCAGAAAATACAAACCTCAAGTTGTTATCTAAACCGCCATAATTCTTCCGGGGATCCATTTACGTATAACAAGTCCATTTGAATTAAATACCTTCCAAATCAATCAAATTATGTTAGCTATCAAGCCCGCATGTACAACCACAAACCACCTATATAACTAACACGTCGAAGGAACTGATCATTGCCACAATCATGTTAATTCAAACCATTACTATCCGACCCAACTTCTTCCAGTTTACTCTTGACTTATTTTAGAAATAATAAAAATAATAATAATAATATTAATAATAATAATAATAATAATTATTATTATTATAATAATAGCTCTATTTAAAAACATAACGAACTCAATCAGCACTCATCCCGAGTGACCCGAATCACGAGACCACATCGTCTCGATACCCATGAACCATCTCATACCCTTCTTATGCGCACAATAACATCTCCAACTAGTACACCCATTTTGTAGGACCTTCCGCGAATCCGAAACTATTTCTTCCATTTATCCAATACTGTCCCGTAGACTCGATGAAAGCATAGAAAATTCCCTAAGTATTCTTCACACTCTGCTGCAAAATCCCGGTTTTCAGCCACACAATGAACCCAAAATCCTTAGACACTGTGCTTACATCCTAGAACCCATTAGAACCACTATTAAGAGTCACCCACTCTGACTTGGTCCCAAATATAATCAAACCCCATCACTCTATTATCACATGAACACTCAAAAAGAAGCAACCAGATGAATTCTTTTTCCTTGTACATCACATCCACAAGAAGCATAAACTCTGAGTCTTCCCAAAAACCTGTACATGAATCGATAAGGCCAAATATAGCATACTTTCATCAAGTTCTTTGCCTGAATTACCCCTGATGTTTCTTTTTTTTAATCATAAATAATCCACCAATGCACCGATAATGAGAAACTGCACAAGCAGACAACCACGCGATCCAATCGTAGACGGTGGGCTCCCTCACTTAGCTTTAAGCTACCATCACGTAATGTAGAACCCACAAAGATTCCTCCTTATCAATTACCATGATCTCAAACTGCCAACCCGCCAAATTTCTCGTAGTCTCTTGTTAAACTTTTCATGAACATTCCGAATTATCAGCCACAATCGCATATTCGACCTTCTACCGGTTAGTAAGTAGAACTCTTCGTAGAACTTCATCAAAATCATGCAAACTCTAACCTACTCACAGGAGATGACCCACCTACGTAATTCCATACCGACATCTTCCAATGAGACTGCACTGGGTACCACTACTATAAAATCAGTAAATCCTCCTGAGCCCCTGCTCCTCCGCCGGCTATACAAGTCTGTTCATTCCCCATTGACATCAACTGAAAGTCTGACAATACATTCCAAACTCTAAGTCACGTCGTATCCCATAATGATAATCAAGCTCTTATATCCCTAAACACTCCAAGCCAATTTCCTTCTGTCATATTCAACCTTCCTCAACACAGTAGCCACTATTCCAAATAAAATTCGTAGACCTAGTCGTTGTCCGCCATGATCCCCAAATCCCTCTAAAATTTTCTCAAGACATGTGGCTATCCTACCAGAAAATCGATATGCTACTCTGCCACTCCCACTTCGGTTAAAACATCTCCTTTAAGCAACTTCTAGACATCTGCCTTTCATATTTGACCTGCTAGCAATGCAACCATCGTGAGACACCTCCCACCATGTCCTTACTCATCCTTCGCTGCCCAAATGCTGCCTTAAATCAAAACCCATCTCTGTAGCACCTGAACTAATAAATTTCTACCAACTCTAAGCCTCCTCAAAGATCACCTTTCTCGAGCCATCAGCATTAGAAACATCAATTTGATTCTAAAACTGCTACACACCGCCATCTCTGACAACCGCTTCTCAGGCACCATTTCACAACACCTTGCCCGGAAGGCAAATCAAAGAAGACCATAACACCGGCGAACCTTAATGAATTCAAGCAAGGACGACGACACCATATCACAAATGAGAATTATGCCATGCTCGAAAATATCAAGTCACCTTACTCCATCAACCAAAGCCTGAACATTCATAGTCTGATTGCATTTTCTCCGCTGGAATTTAATTTGAACCTCTAAACCATGCACTAAGAAATCCTCCTTTTGATTCATTCACTTCCTCGACATATAAACAAGAACCCTACCATTACACCAACACCGTGGGATAAAAACGCATGAACATCATGATAGTCTGTGCATAGCTATGAAACCATATGAAATACAGATGCTGGGTTGAAACGATAAAACACCCTTCTACAATGCGATGATAATAGCCTGCCCGAATATGCAGGGAGAAACATCCTACACTACGCCTGCGGTACCACTATAACTCCTCGATGCCCAATTGATAACATGCGCTCCACATCGCATAAGATTGACTATGAAGGAAATGAAGGCATAAGCTCCAATGGAATCAAATTGCACGAAGAGGAATCAAGAAGGGAAGTTCTCTTAACAACCATGTAGCCTCTCGAAGATACGCACAAACGTCTCTGTACCGATCCGCAAGACTCTACTAGACTTTCTCATGACTCGTGAGACCCAAGTTAACCTAACGCTCTGATACTAAGATGTCACGACAAACAATCCACTATAGGTCGTGACGAAGCCTCACACAGCAGTCAGGCATGCCAACGGTGATTTACCAATTTGATTGCTCATTTTATTACTTTTGAAATCATAAATTTTAATAAGAAAAGGAGATTTACACTTCTAAGTCACGTAAATGTACAACATCTATAATTTATAAAGAAATAAAAGATGATAATAATGTACGAAACCCTAAGCATCAACTAGTATAACCCCAAAATCCGGTGTCACGGGTGCATGCGCATTTTCTAAGGAGTACAATAATAATACAACATTTATCCAGAATGTAACTAAGATAGGATAAAATAAATAGTACGATGGAGACTCGGTGGACTGCGGTGCGTAGCATAAATTGCAGCTCACATAAAGTCTCCTCAATAGATGCACCTACGCGCCAAGATGGTCACCAAATCAACCTGTCAGATCCTACACATTTAGTGTAGAAGTGAAGCATGAGTACGTAAATCAACGCGCACCCAATAAGTCCATATATAAACAATGTATTTAACTCACAATGTGAAGAAATCATTTACCCCATAATAGATGATGAAGATGGCACTCCAAAATTGCTCCACAATCGGCTCCCATGGACAAAATGAAGTGAAATTGAGCCGAACCCCTGTTTTAGAAGAACACACTGCCCCGCCCGACCTTCTCACCTTCTCACCTGCGGTCTATTAGCCGCTTCTTCAGCTCCGCACCTGTGAAACTTTCCATCGCAGGTGCGGTCCCACTAAGCCAAGCCAAGTCCGCTTCTGCGAAAAATCCCCCAACACAAAGCCTCGCACCTGCGAAAACATTCCTCGCTTCAGAGTCGTTGCAGGTGCGAGATTTTTCCGCTCATGCACCTTTACCCGGTTCTGCGCCCAGGATTTTGTTTCTGCGCGTGCGCCGATGCGGCCAAAGCTCTACACCTGCGGCCCTTCTCCTGGCCGGCTTTCTCCATTTTTGCGATGACCCCCATCGCACCTGCGTGTCCGCACTTGCAACCAACCCACCTCAGGTGTGGTGATACCAGATTTCAGCAGTTTCCAGCATTACCTCCAATCCAAATTTCAATCTGATTTGAATCCGTTTCAAACCCGAGGCCCCCGGGACCCTATATAAACATTCCAACACATCCCAAAACACGACACAAACCTACTCGTTGTCTATAATCACTCCAAAAAACATCCAAGTTGCGAATCGATGATCTAAACATTTCTTTAAACTATTAAACTTTGAAACTTCGACGAACGCGTCCGATTCATATCAAAACTTACCGGAATGATACCAAACTTTGCGCACAAGTAATAAATCACAATACAAACCGATTCTAAGGCTCGGAGTCCCAAACAGACATCGACAACACCAAAGTCCACCTCAGATCAAACTTAGGAAAGTCTAAAGCCTCCCAAATGTCAAGTTTCCACAATAAGCATCGAAATGCTTCCGGGTGGTTCGATACTCAACCCGAAGCTACGCCGAAGTCCGAAATCATCATACAAACCTATTTGAAGCTTCAAATCCCGATTCCGAAGTTGTTTACTTAAAAGTCAAGCCTTAGTCAATTCTTGAAACTTAAAGCTTTCGAAATTAGAAGTTTCTTTCCAAATCAACTAGGAACTTCCCAAAATTCAGCTCTGACCACACGTACAAGTCATAATACCTGAGGTGAAGCTACTCAATGCCTCAAACTTCTGAACGATGCGATAGAGCTCAAAACAACTAATCGGGTCGTTAGAATGTAATATACATCTATGAGATGATTACATGTGCGATTATTATTAACCTACAATCTGGTGTTTGCGAGGTAACTTGCTCAATAATTTAATTTAGAGCATATCCCAAATTTTTTATTCAAGATATTTCATCTTGATAAATTGATTTACATCACAGTTTGTTGAGCAAAATAATTGATTGAGTGCCTTCACTTAATAGTTAAACTATTTCTTATGAGAATAAAGTTACCTATATCAGTTTGATATACATTATATACGAAAGTATATTACATTTTCCCCTCACAAGTGGTTTAGGGTCATGACCCAAATAATTCTATTTTATTATCATTAATGTGCGGTATATTTTTTGATTAACGCATAACACACAAAGATGGATTTTCAAAGTTGAGGAAACAAGTTAGGTTTTCTAACATGAGGGGGAGACAGGATAAACAATTGAGAAAAAGTTACGGAATGCATTATCATTTGTACATCTAGATCCTCAAATAAGATAATATGAACTTGAAGTTCATAAAAAGATAATTCATTTGTAATATATTACAAAAGCATGCCAGACGCATTTGCTGACCCAAAGAAAGTAACTATATTCTCATTACAAACACTTCTATTAGAATAAGTTTACGTTTAAAACATATAGACAAATCAGTTTCAAATAAAATTCTTGGTAAAGAATATGAGCAAATGATCATAATAATGAAGCAAGTGATCTAAAAGATCACATGACATACCACCTGAAAATATGAATGAAGAGATCTCTATGTCATGTCTTTATGAAAAAAGGTGATTGGATCCGATATAAAATATTCGTCAACTACATCTATGATAACGCTAAATATACATGAGGATCTTATGTCTAGAGAAACAATTCAAGTAATTTCGGATTCATATGAAAGACATGTAGTTTTGGACCTGCAGATCAAACACTTGAAAGTATTAAGTCAATTGTGTGTGAAATCACGTTTATCTATCTTATATGTCTAGCATGACATAAAAACTTGATATGCACCTAAAGTCCATTTATATGGCTTATTTGACTTAACTTATATGACAATCCATGAAATATTTAAATCGCTTAAAGCATATTGAATTCTTGGTCATGAAGTACCACATCCTAAGTGCAATTTGTGCACATTTGTATCTTCCTATGACTATAAGCATGATAATGTGATATCAAGAATTTTTACCTCTATGGAGATATTGAAAAGGCCATTCCATGGCATTTTATGAAAACATTACATATCTATCAAGAATGATGATTTCAAGGTGAAATATATTCATTCAAGTTAAGTTGGTTGATTTGTTTATCAAATCTTTACCAACGATCTTTTGAAGATGGTGCACAAGATTGGAATGCGAAGGCTCAAAGATGTGAATTGATAGTGTCATCAGGGGGAGTTAATACGCGTTGTACTCTTTTTTTCTTATAAGGTTTTGTCCCACTAGGTTTTCCTTCCAAGGGTTTTAACGAGGCAACCAAAAGGCGTATAGTTAGATATGTGTACTCTTTTTCTTTTACAAGAAATATTTCCCATTGAGTTTTTACTTTAGTTAAAGTTTTAATGAGGTACATTATCTGTTGAATAGACATTCAAGGGGAAGTGTTATAAATAAAATAATATTTAAGGTGATTGTCTATATTTAAGAGAGATTTTAGGGTTTGTTACTTTGTGGCTAAGTCACCTTCCCCTATAAATAGAGGGGTTCCATTCCATTGTAATTGTCATGACCCTAATTTTCTTCTGTAGGATGTCGTGATGGCACCTAGTCTCTAATACTAGGTAAGCCTAACAATTTGCAAAATAATTGAATAATAAACTGAACTCAAATCTCAACACATGATATATAAATAGAAACCGCGATTTAAATAATTAAAACTCCCAAACCCCGATAGAAACAAGTCACAAGATTCTAAGAGAAAATAGTAAGTGTCTATATACATGAGAGTCTAATGAGAGTAAGGAAAACAACATAATAAGGATAGAGGGGGACTCCGAGGTCTGCGGATGCTAGCATATATACCTTGAAGTCTTCACGTACAGTCCAGTTCACTGGTATCTGGTATGGTAGGAAGAACATGGATCTGCACAAAACGATGTGCAGAAGTGTAGTATGAGTACACCACAATGGTACCCAGTAAGTGCCAAGCCTAACCTCGGTAGAGTAGTGACGAGGTCAGGTTGGGGCCCTACTGGAATAAAAGGAAATGAGGCAGAAAACATAATAATACAATGAAGTGACTGGGAAATGAACAACGAGAAATTATGGTAAAGTAATATCACAACAAATAGAAGAAAACAACAGGGGGCGCTCCCGAGGTATCGCCTCATAACCCCAAATGTAAATGCACAACAGGGGGATAGCCCGTGCACGCACTCGACACCTCGCGTACACGGCGCTCACATATCACAAATTGTTACAACAGTACCAAATCCTAAGGGGATTTCCCCCACACAAGGTTAGACAAGTCACTTACGTCGAACCAAGCTCAATCAATCAATAAGAATGCCTTTCCCTCGATTTTTAGACTCTGCATGGCCCAAATCTAGCCAAAAGAAATTGCATACTATGAATACAACTAGAAGAAACTAATTTAAATAATGAAACTACGACTCTAGAAAGGATTAAAAAATCACCCCAAAAAGTCGACCCGAGCCCACGTCTCGGAATCGGGTAAAACTCTCAAAATACGAACACCCATTCGATATCGAGTTCACCCGTATAAACTTTAAATAAATCTGATACCAAAAGCTCAATTAAAATCATAAAATTTGGCCTAAGGATCTTCCACGTTTTCCCCCCAATTTCTCAACCAGAATCCTTAATTAAATGAAGAAATTAATGATAGATTAATGGATATTAATCAAAAATGAGTGTATAATCCTTACCCAAATGTTTCCTCTAAAAATCTCTCAAATATTCGTCTCAATCCGAGCTCTCTAAGTCCCAAAATAAAAATTAGATCAAACCCTCGTTTTCCCCCTTTTTCTGCCCAGTCAAACTGCATCAGCGGCCCAAGAATCGCTTCCGCGATGCCGCACCTACGGAAAATTATGTCCTGGACTTCTGCTTCTACAGACAAGGGCCTGCATTTGCAGAACCGCTTCTGCAGTACAATGATCACACCTGTGACCCAAAGCGCTTCGGCGCTCCTGCCATCACAGAAGCAAAGGCGCTTCTGCGGAAAATGTTCCGCTTCTGTGACCACTACTGGGCAAGGCCAGCTCCGCATCTGTGACTCAAAGCTCGCTTATGCGAGTCCGCACTTGCGGCCAATCCCACCGTTGGTACGATGAAAACAAAACATCCTAGCATCAGTTATTCCTCCAAGTCCAAATATGATCCGATAATGATCTGAATCACACCCGAGGCCCCCAGGACCTCAACCAAAAATACCAACAAGTCTTAAAATAACATACAAACTTAGGCGAGCCTTCAAATCAAATCAAACAATGCTAGAAACACGAATTGTGCATCGATTCAAGCCTAATGAACTTTAGAACTTTAAACGTCTACATCAGATGTCGAAACCTATCAAGTCAAGTCTGATTGACCTAAACTTTTGCACACAAGTAATAAATGGCATTACAGACTTGGTCCAACTTCCGGAATAGAAATCTGACCCTGGTATCAAAAAGTCCACACCCAGTTAAACTTTCCAAAATTCACCCAACTTTCCCACTTTTGCCAATTAATACCGAAATGACCTACGTACTTCCAAACAACATCCGAACACGCTCATAAGACCAAAATCACCCTACGTAGCTATTGGAACTTTTGAAACTCCATTCCGGAGTCGTCTTCACACAATTCAAACTACGGTCAATTCCTACGACTTAAACTTCTACTTTAGGGACTGTGTGTCCCATTTCACTCCGAAAACAAAAACTAAACCTCTCGGCGATTCACGTAACCACATAATGAAATAGAGAGAGCAATAAATAGGGGTTCGGGGCTAATACTCTCAAAATGATCGGCCGGGTCGTTACATCCTCCCCTCTTAAAACATACGTTCGTCCTCGAACGAGTATAGAGACATACCTGAAGTAGTGAAAAGATGAGGATAACGGCTGCGCATATCATGATCGGTCTCCTAAGTCATCTCCTTGACCGGATGACCCTTCACTGAACCTTCACTGAACCGATGTTCTTTGACCTCAACTTTCGAATCTGCCTTTCAAAACTGGCCACTAGCTCCTCAACATAAGATAGATCCTTGTCCAACTGGATTGAGCTAAAGTCTAACACATGAGACGAATCGCCGTGATACTTCTGGAGCATGGAAACAAGGAATACTGGATGAACTGCAGAGAGACTAGGTGGTAGTGTAAGTCTGTAAGCCACCTCTCCAACCCTCTCAAGAATCTCAAAAGGCCCGATATACCTAGGGTTCAACTTGCCCTTCTTTTTGAACCTCATAACACCCTTCATGGGCAAAACCCGGAGCAATACCCGCTCCCAAACCATGAATGCAATGTCGAGAACCTTTCGATCCGCACAACTCTTCGGCATGGACTGGGCCGTACGAAGTCAATCCTGAATTAATTTAACCTTTTCCAAGGCATCCTGAATCAAGTCTGTATCCAATAGCCTAGCCTCTCCCGGCTCAAACCAACCCACTGGATACCGGAACCATCTACCATACAAAGCCTCATACGGCGACATCTGAATGCTCGATTGATAACTGTTGTTGTAGGAAAATTCTGCAAGTGGCAAGAACTGATCCCAAGAACACCCAAAATCCATCACACATGCACGAAGCATATCCTCGAATATCTGAATAGTGCGCTCGGACTGCCCGTCTGTCTGATGGTAAAATGTTGTACTCAACTCCACACGAGTTCCCAACTCACATTTTACGGCTCTCAAGAATCATGATGTAAACTGCATACCCCGGTAAGAGATGATAGATACCGATATGCCATGAAGCCTGACAATCTCGCGAATGTAAACCTGAGCCAGCTGCTCCGAAGAGTACGTAGTAACTACAGGAATGAAATGAGCTGACTTAGTCAATCTATCCACAATCACCCAAACTATATCGAACTTCCTCTGAGTTCGTGGGAGCCCAACAACGCAATCCATAGTGATCCACTCCCATTTCCACTCTAGAATCTCTAACTTCTGAAGCAATCCACCTAGTCGCTAATGCTCATATTTCACCTGCTTACAATTTAGGCATCGAGATACATATGGAACTATGTCCTTCTTCATCCTCCTCCACCAATAATGCTGCCTCAGGTCTTGATACATCTTTGCGACACTTGGATGAATGGAGTACCACGAACTGTGAGCCTCCTGGAGGATCAACTCATGCAAGCCATCTATATTGGGCACACATAGCCTGCCCTGTATTCGTAATACACTGTCATCTCTAATAGTGATTTCCTTGGCATCGTCGTGCTGAACCGTGTCCTTGAGGACAAGCAGGTGGGGTTCATCATACTGACGCTCTCTGATATGATCATAAAGAGAAGATTGAGAAACCACAAAAGCAAAAACTCTGCTCAGCTCGAAAATATCCAATATGACAAACTGGTTGGCCAAGGCCTTAACATCCAAGGCTAAAGGCCTCTCTACTACTGGTAGATATTCTAAACTTCCCAAACTCTGTGCCTTGCGACTCAAAGCATCGGCCACCACATCAGCTTCCCGAGATGATAGAGGATGGTGAGTGTCATAATCCTTAAGCAGCTCCAACCATCTTCGCGACCGCAAGTTAAGATCTTTCTATTTAAACAGATGTTGTAGACTACGGTGATCGGTGAAAACCTCACAAAGGACACCATACAAATAGTGCCTCCAACCATCCTGTATCAACACTGTACTGAGACCAATGCGCGACGCATCACAATACACCATACATGACCCTGATCCAGTAGGCAACACTAACACTGGGGCTATAGTCAAAGCGGTCTTGAACTTTTAAAAGCTCTCCTCACACTCCTCGGTCCACCTGAACTGAGCGCCCTTCTGTATCAATTTGGTAATAGGTGCTGCAATAGACAAGAAACCCTCTACAAATCAACTGTAATACCCCGCCAAGACAAGAAAACTCCGGATCTCCATAGCTGAGGATGGTCTGGGACAATTCTGCACTGCTTCAATCTTCTTCGGATCTACCTTGATCCCTTAACTCCATACCACATGACCCAAAAATTCCATTAAATCTAGCCAGAATTCTAAATTCAAAAATTTGTATACAACTTCTTTTCTCTCAAGGTCTGAAGCACAATCCTCAGTTGTTATCATGATCCTCCCGGCTCAGGGAGTACACTAGAATGTCGTCAATAAACACAATGATGAATGAGTCAAGATAGGGCTGAAATACATTGTTCATCAAGTGCATGAATATTGCTGGGGCGTTGGTTAGCCCAAAATACTTCACAAGGAACTCATATTGACAATACCGAGTCCAGAAAGCAGCCTTCTCTGGCACCCCTGAAGCTAATCAAATTGGTCATCCATATGTGGAAATGAATACATGTTCTTCACTATAACCTTGTTCAGATGGCGATAATCAATACACATTCGCATAGAACTATCCTTCTTCCTTACAAACAAGATAGGGGCACCCAAGGCGACACACTGGGCCGAATAAAGCCCTTATCGAGCAACTCTTGTAACTGTTCCTTTAATTCTTTCAACTCTATTGGGGCCTACAATAAGGTGGAATAGAAATAGGTTGGGTGCCCAGTAACAAATCAATGCCAAAGTCAATATCCCTGTCGTGTGGCATGCCCGGAAGATCCACCAGGAATACATCTGAATAGTCCCTCACTATTGGAATATAATCGACGGTAGGAGTATCAACACTAACATCCCTCACATAGGCAAGATACGCATCACACCCCTTCTCAACCATTCGCCGTGTCTTAAAAAATGAGACAACCCTGCTAGGAACACGATCTAAGGTACTTCTCCATTCTAGCCATGGTAGACCTGTCATAGCCAACATCACCGTCTTAGAGTGACAATCAAGGATATCCTGATAGGGTGACAACCAGTCCATGCCCAAAATAAAATTAAAATCTACCATACTGAGCAACTGTAAATCGACTCTAGTCTCAAAACCACTAAGAACAATCAAACACAACCGATACACACGGTCAAACACAATAGAATCACCCACGGGTGTAGACACATAGATAGGTGAGCTTGGAGAATCACGGGATACACCAAAATATGGAGCACAATAAGATGACATATAGGAATAAGAAGAGCTTGGATCAAATAAGACTGATTCAACTCTATGACAGACTGGAACAATACATGTGATGACAGAAAATGATGAAACTGACTTCATCCTAGCAGGAAGAGCATAATATCTGGCCTAGCCTCTCCCTCTAGGGCGACCTCTACTTGTCTGACCTCCACCTCTAGCTGGCTGTCTAGGGGGATGGTAGATGGTGTTGTAACCATAGCCTGAGGACCCGGTAAAGCACGTGGTGCTTGAGAAATCTGTGGAGGTGCACCCCTCCTGAGTCTGGGGCAATCCCTCACCACATGACGAGTGTCACCACACTCAAAACAAGCTCTTGGAGGACGTGGCTGTTACGACTTACTCGGGCCTGATCGACTGGATTCACCACTAAAAGCACCTCGTACAGGAGGTAGTCTAGACACTGGCGGTGCATAATAGGGATCCTAAGGCCTAGGAGTGACTGGAGTACCGCTGGCGGCTAGAAGTGCTGAATAAACAGGGCGAACAATATAACCCCTGCCCTGATGAGCTGCCTCTGGGGTACGAGTACTACTATAAGTGCCAGACTCTCGAGACCTCTTAGCCCATCTCTCCTCTCTATCCCAAGTCAGCACACCCTCCATCCTCCTAGCAATCCCCACTACCAGCTAGTACATAATATCCATATCCAACTCGCGAGCCATACACAATCTAATACTCTGGTTTAGCCCCTCAATAAACCGACGAACCCGCTCTCGAACAGTAGCAACCAAGGATGGTGCATGCCTAGCCAAATCACTGAATCAGACCGCATACTCTAACACAGTCATAGAACCCTGGCACAACTGCTCAAACTCAGCGCGCCATGCATCTCTAAGACTCTAGGGAACATACTCCCTGAAGAACATGTCTTAGAACTAAGTCCAAGTTAGTGAAGGTGCCTCAGCTGGATTACCCAACTTGTATGCGCGCCACCACTGATAGGCCGCTCCTCTAAGTTGAAATATAGTGAAAGAAACCCAACCAGTCTCCGCAAAACCCATAGTATGCAGGATACGGTGGCACTCCTTAAGAAAACCCTGGGCATCCTCTGATGCCAAGCCACTGAAAGTAGGAGGGTGGTACTTCTTGTACCTGTCGATCCTGAGCTGCTCCACCTCATAAACGTCTGCCCTAACCTCAGGATGAACTGGAGCTACCAGATGCATCATTATGATCTCTGGAACTTAGTGGACCTGAACCTGCTGCTCTGGGATATAGGCGGCGGGAGTCTGTGCCCTCCCCCGACATGAAATATGGCAGGAGCAAGTGGTATCAATCCTGCCTGAGCTAAGGTGCTGAACATGCTCATAAACTGGTCTAGAGTCTCCTGGAGGGTTGGTGCAGTAACAAGAGACTCAGGTGCCTGTTCTCCAACTGGAGCTACTGGTGGCTCCTCTGTAGCAGCTCGTATGGGTGCTCTGGATGCACCACGTGGACATCCTCGGCCACTACCCTGGCCCCGTCCTCTCGTGGCTCAAGTAGGGGGCGCGGGTGTCTGGTCATCTGATCCAGTTGTACGTGTTCTCACCATCTGTGAGAGAATAGAAATATAGAAATTTAGAATCCGAAACAAAATTCTTGCACGATAAGGAATCAAAGAAGTGAAGATTTTTCTAACAATTCCATAGCCTCCCAAAGAAAAGTACAGTCTATGTATCGATAACACAAGAATCTACTAAACCTGTGTGTGACTCATAACACCTATGAACCTAGTGCTCTGATACCAACTTGTCATGACCCCAATTTCCCTATGTAGGAAGTTGTTATGGCACCTAGTCTCTAAATTTAGGTAAGCCTAACAATTTGCGGAATAACAGAATAATAAACTGAACTCAAATCTCAACACATGATATATAAATAGAAACTGTGATTTAAATGATTACAACTCCCAAAACCCGGTAGAAATAAGTCACAAGCTTCTAAGAAAAAATAGTACGTGTCTTTATACATTAGAGTCTAAAGAGAATAAGGAAAACAACATAATAAGGATAGAGGGGGACTCCGAGGTCTGCGGACGGTGGAAGATATACCTTGAAGTCTTCACATACAGTCCAGCTCACTAGTATCTGGTCTGGTTGGAAGAACCTAGATCTACACAAAAAGATGTGCAGAAGTGTAGTATGAGTACACCACAACGGTACTCAGTAAGTGTCAAACCTAACCTCGGTAGAGTAGTGATGAGGTCAGGTCATGGCCCCACTAGAAAAAAATAAAATGAGGCGTAAAATATAATAATAAAATGATGTGACTGAGAAATGAACAACGAGAAATTATGGAAATGTAACAGCACAACAAATAGAGGAAAACAACAGGGGTGCTCTCGAGGTATCACCTCATAACACCAAATGTAAATGCATAACATGGGGATCTCCCGAGGTACCGACTCGTAGTCCCAAAAGTAAATATGTAATATGGGGATCTCCCGAGGTATTGCCTCGAGTCCCAAAATTAAATTTCCATAACAGGGGGATCTCCCGAGGTACCGCCTCGTAGTCCCAAAAGTAAATATGTACAATAGGAGGATCTCCCAAGGTACAGCCTCGTAGTCCCAAAAATAAATATGCAACTCATAAATTATGGAACAACGAATTTACAGCAAGGAATCCTACAGTTAAAGACTGAATACAATAATCAAGGAAACAGGAAATTCAACTAATTATGTTGCATGAATTTCAAGTAAAGGTTAAGACACGTAGACATGCGATATTAGGCTAACATGATAGCTACACATGCTAAGGCAACTAAGTTAAGGAATTCAAAAAAGATCTAGTCAGCAAGATCCGTAATTTCTACAATTAGCCCGTGCATGCACTCGTCACCTCGCATACATGGAATTCACATATCACAAATTGTTACAATACTACCAAATCCTAAGGGAATTTCCCCCACACAAGAATAGACAAGTCACTTACCTCGAACCAAGCTCAATCAGTCAATAAGAATACCTTTCCCTCGATTGTACGACTCTGAACGGCCCAAATTAAGCCAAACGCAATTACATACTATGAATACAACTACAAGAAACTGATTTAAATAATTAAACTACGACTCTAGCAAAGGATTGAAAAATTGCCCAACAAATCGATGCAGGCCCATGTCTCGGAATCGGGAAAAAGTCACAAAATAAGAACACCCATTCGATATCGAGTTCACCCATACCAAAATTACAGAAATCCGATACCAAAACCTCGATTAAAATCTCAAAATTCGGCCAAGGATCTACCACCTTTTCCCCCCAATTTCTCAACCCAAATCCCTAATTAAATGAAGAAATTAATGATGGATTAGAGGATATTAATCAAAAATGAGTGTAGAATCCTTACTCAAATGTTTCCTCTGAAAATCCCTCAAATTGTCGCCTCAATCCGAGCTCTCTAAGTCCCAAAATAAAAATGAGATCAAACCCTCATTTTTCCCTTTTTTTGCCCAGTCAAACCGCATCTGCGGCCCAAGAATCGCTTCTGCAATGCCGCACCTGCGAAAAACACTTAAGTCCTGGACTTATCCTTCTATAGACAAGGGACAGCATTTACGGAACCGCTTATGCGGTACAAGGATCGCACCTGCGACCCAAAGCGCTTCTGCGCTCCTGTTATTGCAGAAGAGAAGGCGCTTCTGCGGAAAGTGTTCTGCTTCTGTGACCACTTCTAGGAGAGGCTAGCTACGCATCTGTGACTCAAAGCTGGATTATGCGAGTCCTCACCTGCGGGCAATCCCATCGCAGGTGCGATGACACCAGAAATATCCCAGCATCGTAAAATAACATACGAACTTAGTAGAGCCTTCAAATCACATCAAACAATGCTAGAAATATGAATTGCAAATTGATTCAAGCTTAATGAACTTTAGAATTTTAAACTTCTACATTTGATGCCGAATCTTATTAAATCAAGTCCGATTGACCTTAAATTTTGCACACAAGTCAGAAATGGCAGTACGGGCCTGTTTCAACTTACGAAATCAAAATCGGACCTCGATATCAAAAAGTCCACCCCGATCAAACTTTCCAAAATTCACCCACCTTTCCAACTTTCGCCAATTAACCCCGAAATGGCCTACGGACGTCCTAACAACATCCGGACATGGTCCTAAGACCAAAATCACCCTACAGATCTATTGGAACTGTCGAAACTCTATTCTGAAGTTGTCTTCACACAATTCAAACTACGGTCAATTCCTACGACTTAAACTTCCATTTTAGGGACTATGTGTCCCATTTCACCCCGAAAATAAAAACCAAACCTCCCGGTGACTCACGTAACCACAGAATGAAATAGATGGAGCAATAAATAGGGGTTTGGGGCTAATACTCTCAAACCGACCGGCCGGGTCATTCAATAATTTATCCCAAATCAATAACAATTCTCTCTCTACACTTTTCTTTGTAATACTCTTCTTCTTCTTTTATTGTTTCATAACAGTAACCTAATAAAAACACAAAAATCCAACATATTGTTCTCTTATGGGCCATGTAAATCTGAGCATGAGCCTGCTCGTCTAAAATATTTCTTTTGCATGTTTAGCTTAACCTTTACAAAAGTTAGTATTTAAGAAAGTACTCCCTCCATCCTATTAAAGCAACTAATTTTTGGTATGAGTGCATTCGGAAAAATTATTTTTAAAATTTATATATTTAAAATTATGTGAAACACGAATACAATTCAACTTAGTTAATAATTAAAATATTTAAAAGAGGTTGAGAAAAATCATGAAGAAATAACTGTTTAATTCCATAAATAGTAATAGTGTCACATAAAATAGGATAGAGGGAAACTTGTTGAGCACCTATGTCAAAACCCAATTGAGCTTTACCTAGTAGTGAGAATAATAAAGCATTTTTAGCTAGTTTGAATCCCTACAAGAAGCATGGATAATTTCCTATATATGCTAAAATGGACCCTAATCATTGTAACTACTAATACTATATTATGTTCAAAATATAGCAATAATTTCTTTACAAAATATAGAAAACCTCCAATAAATTTGACAATATTAGGGATATTAATAATTTCAAAATTTTAAGATAAGACTATGACCTAAAACTAATATACAATAACAAGTTGACTAAAGAATGAGTATCGATATTTAATATATATTTAAAAAGTAACGAACCAGAATAACACAACATATGAATGTAAACATTATCATTTTAATTGCACTCGACGACTTGTCATGTTTTGAAAACGATCAATGATCGCATCATTAGGTACACTTTCAAATACTTCATCTTTTACATAACAAACTAAACAATCATTCAGCTTGATCAGTTATAATGATCTGACCGGTCGTTTTGCCTTCTAGATCCCTGATCCCCTAAATAAGACTCCCCTTATGTGCTTTTACTATTTTATAACTTGCGGGGATGGTTAGTTCGGGATTTGAAAGGGTTCGAGGTGAAATCGGAACACTTGGTTCCTTAAGGTTGGCAAAAAGGGCTAATTTTGACTGTGGTCAACATTTTGATTAAACGACATTGGAACCATGATTTAACGGTCCCAATAGGTTCGTATGATGATTTTGGACCTGTGTGTATGTTCGAATCGAGTTTTGGATGAACCGGGAGCGTTTCAGCGCTTAATATTGATAGTCGGCACCATGAAGGTTTTAAAATTCTTTAAATTTGGTTTAGAATAGGTTTTGGCATTATCGAAGACTGTGTAGGATTCCGAGCATAATAATAGTTCCTTATGGTGATATAAGACCTGCGCGTAAAATTTGGTGTCATTCCGAGTAGTTTAAGCATGTTTCGGCGCGTTCGGAGTAAGTTGGAAGAACTTGAAATTCATCAGTTGATTCAATTTGGTTTGGGGTGTGATTCTTAGTTTTGATATTGTTTTATGCATTCCGAGGATGCGAGCGAGTCTATTTTATGATTTCAAACTTGTTGGTATGTTTTGGTGGGGCCTCGGGTGTCAATCGGACGAGGCGCGGACCAAGTTTTGGACTTAGAGGAAATGGTTGAAGCATCCAGCTTCTGGTGCAACTGCACCTGCGGAAGGCCAGCCGCAGGTGCGCGCTCACAGAAGCGAGCCAACAAAAGCTGCCTAGGAATTGCAGAAGCGGGGAAGGCACAGGTGCGACGTGCTCACCACAGAAGCGGTCTCGCAGAAGCGAGCCGTTGGTCGTGGAAGCGAGGTAGCCAGCTGAGGGGAGGATCGCATCTGCGAGGCCCTTTCTACAGATACGGAGCCGCAGGTGTGGCCAAAGAGCCGAAGAAGCGGAAGTCCTGGAGGCAGTGAGCTTCATTTATTACGGGATTTAAGCCATTTCTAACCCATTTCTCTCACTTTTGGGCGATTTTGGAGCTTCGTGCGAGGGGTATTCATCTAGCAACTTTGAGGTATGTAAGTTCTATATAATGTAAGTTATATACATAGATTATGGGTAGAGTTCAACATGTAAATTTGTGAAAATTATAGGTTTAGATGAAAAACTTAGGTTTTGATAAAAATGGGGTTTAACCACGAAAATGGTTATGGAATTGAGTGAAAATTTTATATTTGAGTTCGTGAGGTTATGGGTAACAACTATCTTTGAATATTTCCAGCATCCGGGCACGTGGGCCAGGGATTAATTTTAGGAATCCTTCAATTTGGGTTGGGTAATCACTCTAATAGTTAGAATACAAACTTTTGAACATATATTGATTGATTTATACAACCTTTGACTAGTTTCGGATTGTTCGGCACCAAATTGAGCCTTTAGAGTGAATTTGATGCCGTAAAGTGTGCTTTGAGACGAGGTAAGTCTCTTGTATAACCTTGTAATAGGGAACTTACCCCATAGGTGATTTAAATTAATGTTTGTGTCTAATTGTGGGGGCTACATACGTACGAGGTGACGAGAGTCCGTGCGTAGCTACTAATTATGCTTATGTATGAGTTGTCTTAGGACCCAAATCATGAATTATTTGAAATGTTTGCACCCTACTTGTTAATTAAAGTGCCTAAATTATATTAGAACTTGTTAGAGGAATTATGAAAGATTGTTAATGGAATTTGTATTACATTATGTATTAGCCTTTAATAACGTTTAAGTCAACTTCTTATAAAGTATCCTCTCTTCTTGTAGAGCAGGCCGAACGCCTCGGCAGCAGATAGATGCATCTATGGTTCATGTCATTCGACCCTCGACAGTGTACATATTATTCTAGATCGGGCCGTATGATCTCGGCCTAATCGTGCGTGATAACACTCGAAGTGTATTTATATATTGGATATCCTTCCCTGGCTTGAGAGGAAAAATTATATAAGATGGAAATTTATTTGGAACTTACCATGTGTGAAAGGATTATTTACTTTCTGCTTGTTATTGAGTTATTGTTATTATTTACATAACCTGTGCTCATTTAGAATTTTGTATTTCTTTACTATTAGCCCATATTAAGTGTCGATGGCGACCCCTCGTCACTACTTCTTCGAGGTTAGCCTTGATACTTAGTGGGTACATATATTTTATGTACTCACGCTATAATTTTGCACTAACCGTATAGGATCTGAGGCAGGTGCATCTGGCGGTCCTATCGGCGCGAGTCTCAGATATCCCAAGGCCTAGTGGTGAGCTATTTCCTGAGTCGTTCTGCAGCCCCTAGAGTCTCTCTTTTATTTTTATATTCTATCTACTTTATTTTGGATAGTAGTTAGAGTTTTTTATACTCTACTAGTTGCTTATATACTTATGACACCAGGTCTTGGCACACATACTAGTAGACTTTATGATTTTGGAGTACTTACATCATCATGATTGTCATTCAGTTGTCTTCATTTTAGTTATTAAATTCCCACTCCTTAATTTATTAATTAAATAGAATTTAATTACCTGATAAACTTATTAAAAGAGAAACAATATGGTTTAGTTCACCGTTGGCTTGCCTAGCGGCGACATTGGATGCCATCACGACCTATAAAGGAAATTGGGTCGTGACATCATCTCTAAGAATATCCCTACGCTTATAATAACATCCAACAACATTCAAAACATTAGCAAGAATATCAAAAAAATTATTTACATCATGGTGTTTCTTTGCAACAGCTACAAGAGTCAATTGCAATTGATGAGCAAAGCATGAATTTGTAATGCATGTGCAGTTGTAATTGCAATTGATGAGCAAAGTATGGATTTCAGCTTGATCATTTCTTTTTGTAATATATGTGCAGTTGTAGCTTTAACATGAACAAGACCAAGAAATCGCTCAATAAGTTCACCTTCCTTTGTTGACATAGCACAGAACAAGAGCCATGTGTTCCTTATGAGAGACATCCTTAGACTCATCAACTAATATTCCAAAAATATTCCCATTCAAGTCTTCAATAATTGCTTTCACTGTTTCTTATGTACAATAATTCACAATATCTTTGTGGATATCAGGAGAAGTCATGGTGTTATATTTTGGAGATTTTTCTAATACCACCTTTTTCACATCCTCCTTCCTATCTGCTTACCATTTTAAGAGATCTAAAAAATGGATCTTCTTGTAGAAGTTACACTCTCATCATGGCCCCGAAAAGGTATTCCTTCTTTCAAAAGATACCTTATCACATCAATTGCAACATTCAAGCGAACTCGATGTTCAATTTAAATTTTTCCAGATTGCTTGTCCAAAGAAGTTAGAATGGATTGTGTTTGGTTTATTAAATCTAGCATCATCTTTGTAACGACCCAACCGGTCGTTTTGAGATCTAGCATGTCGTTCGGTGGTTTGAGGCCTTTAGTAGCTTCACTTCAGGTATTATGACTTGCATATGTGGTCAGAATTTAAATTTCGAAAAGTTCGGGGTTGATTTGGAAAGAAAATTCTAATTTCGAGCTTTAAGTTGGAAAAAATGACTAAGGTTCGACTTTTGAGTAAATGACCTTAGAATCGGTATTTGAAGGTTCCAATAGGTTCGTATGATGATTTTGGACTTGGGCGTGTGTTCGGGTTGAGTATCGGATCACCCGGGAGCATTTCAGTACTTATTATGGAAGGTTGGCATTTTTAAAGGTTTAAGAATTTTTAAGTTTGGTTTGAAGTGGATTTTGATGTTATCGATGTTTGTTTGGGGTTTTGAGCCTTGGAATAGCTTCGTTATGTCATTTATGACTCGTGTGTGAAATTTGAAGTCATTCCGGATTATTTTGATATGTTTCGGCACAAGATATAGAATTTGGAAATTTAAAAATTTATAAGTTTGATTTGAGGCGTGATTCATGATTTTGATATTGTTTGACGTGGTTTAAGACTTCGACTAAGTTTATATTGTATTTTGGGACATGTTGGTATATTTGGTCAAGGACTAGTGGGCCCCGGATGGTTACGGATCGGATTTTAGACTTAAGGAAAGCTGGAGGATTCTGGTTGCTGGTGCAACCGCTTCTGAGGAAGCTTCATCGCATAAGAGGCCTCGTAGAAGTGAGGCAGTGGACTGTAGAAGTAGCAAAAAGGGAGATGGGAAGTGGCCGCACGTGCGATGGAATTCCCGTACATGCGTGACTGCAGATGCGGCATAGGGGTCGCAGAAGCTGTAGGGAGTAAGGCAGGCTGGAGGCACAGGTGCGAGTTTGTGCCGCAGAAGCGGATTCTTGTTCGAAGGTGCGACTCCGCAGAAGTGGAGTCTGGTCCGCAAATGTGAAGGTAGGAGAGCTGAAGGGGGACCGCAGAAGAGGTATTTTGGCCGCACCTGTGGAGCCGCAGAAGCGGTCAAGTGGCCGCAGGTGCGGGAGGTCGTTGGGCAGTGTGTTCTTTTAAGAACGAGATTTTGCCCATTTTCTTCCATTTTCACTTTGTTGGGGCGATTTTGGAGAGCTTCAAGGGGAGTTTTTCATCAAAACACAAGGTAAGTGACTCTCACCTATTACAAGTTAAATACATGATTTGTATATGGATTTAATCATGGAAATTTGAAGAAAACTTGGGGTTTTGGTAAAAAACTTAGAATTTGGTATTTTTATAATTTGACCACGAAATTGGGCATGGAATTTGGAATAAGTTATATATTTTAGTTTGTGGTGTTATGAGTAAAGTTTATCTTCGAAAATTTTCATAATCTGGGCATGTGGGCCCAAAGGTTGTCTTCGTTGGCTTTTGAGCGGAGTTGGGAATCATTTTAAATTGTTAGATTATACGTATTGGGGTATATTTTGATTGGTTTGCACATTGTTTAACTAGTTTTGAAGAAACGGGCATCGGATTGATGTGTTTGAGAGGCGTTGGAGCCGATTATGGAACTTCACAGCGAGGTAAGTCTCCTGTCTCACCTTGTTAGGGGGAAACTAACCCCTAGATGATATATGTAATATTTGAATTATTTGAACTCATTTTGTCGGCTTAATTAATTGAAGTTATAAATGAAATTGATTTAGTAATGAATATATATAT